>JAQGBI010000852.1:0-12526 GCA_034698325.1 Sminthurinus elegans | reverse complement strand
ATGAAGAGAGATCGGAGATCCACATAACAAGAGTCACAAATACAGACATGTTCCTCTGAGACTGTTGGGGTTGTAAACGGCATGTGGAAAATTGATGACAAGGCCTGGGCCACAGAAATCTCTTGTATGTTCTCTTCCTGTGCATGTTGAGTTTTATTTAAAGATACATCCACAAAGAGCATATTTGATTTGACACTTGGTGCTTCTCCACTATTTTCTTGAGGAGTGAATGAAGCAAGGCAATTTGCACAATGAGAGTCCAACATTTTTGTATTCCCTCTCTGAAAATTTCAATAAATAATCAATTAAATTAAAATATTGATGTGTAAAATGTGTAAGTAAAAAGTAAAATACGAATATTATGCAGCAAATGACAAATGATAAATAAGACTTGACTCCCATTGTTATAATTTGATTGTTAACTTACCTTAACAAAGAGAAGGACGATTAATTTATTGTGCCAAAGAAATGTCCATTTAACTGTAAATATAATTAATTAACCCTACAAAAAATATTCTGGAATTCCATCGATCTAAAAAAATATGAATCATGAATCCTGTGCAAAGTCAAGGGTGAAGTATTTACTTTTGGATTTTACATGTTGTGCATTTTGGTGTGTGAAAAAGGAGCGTTTTGTGTGCATGTAGAAAGAATGTACAAAATGCATTTATTTACAGCTTGAGACTCGTTCAAAATTATATGATGCACTTTATTTTCTGAGTTTAGATTGGAATGTTTAATTGTACAGGTTTTTTGAACTTTAAATTGAGTATTCGTGATAAAGTTGAATGTAAAAATTACAAAATCGGTAATTTTGTATAAATAAATAAATAAATAATTAGTATGACTTTTTAGATATTATTTTTTCTACTTTCCGATTGAGACTAGCGACAGTGCACTTAAAACACTCCCAACCGCCACAAGAATCAGTTTGGCTAGTTTAATTAAAGCCACAATGATGATTTTGGGAAGGAACAGGAATTTTAGTTTGACCACAGCCGCTTTGACCAGACAAAATAGAGCTTCGCCCACATTTGAAAATTGTGTGGGTAATTTAGCACAGTTTATTAATCCAGTATTACTAATGTTGCTACTATTGTTGTTGTTGTTGTTGTTGTTGCTGGTTCCTGTAGAATCTGTGATGTCTGTGATGACGGTGGCGGGCGTGAAAGTACGGTCACTAAATGCACAAATTGCTACTGCAGCCCCGTTCGTGATACAGTTGAAAGTGGTGGGAACCGTGGGGTCGTTGGGTGGGAAAATACCTGCAAAAAAGTCACATGGCTCATTTCCCCCCGGAGTAAGATTTGTGTCTTGTGTACACTGGAATTGGGCCCCGCCTGGAGACACGTTGTTGCACAGACAAACGGGCTCCGTCATTCCAGCAAATTCAAAGTCGCAAACTCCTTCCGGACAAATGTCTTCGCATGCTGCCGTGGCGTCCGCGTCTGGAAAATTATTTGCAATTAAAGTGGGTATTTTTTATTTATTTATTGTTCCACTGGCAGACAACGAGGTTCATGAATAATTTGAAAAGCATGTACAAAGTTCTTAGCAAATTTCTTAGCAAATATTTAGCAAATTAACGTGTATGTCAAAAACACGTCAAAAACGTCACAACCAAAACAATTATGCCAAAAACGTCACAACCAACAACATTTCAAAAATCAAAATCAAAAATCAAAATATCACAAATCATGAAGCATAAAATAAAAATACCATAAAAATGAAAATAAAAATGAAAATCATTAAAATATTGAATTCCAATAAAAGTTTATTGCATATTGAATATTTTACCTGGACAATCTCCATTCGTTGGGTCACCCATAAAAGTCCCACTGGCCTGAAAACAATTGCATCAAATGTTAAAAGTTAAAATAAAATAAATTGTACAGGAATTCGGGAATTAAAAATAATTCTCTGTTTTTTGTTGTGTTTTACGTACAGCTCCATCAACATGAGCAATCTCCAGAGTCCAGCTCAAAATCAAGAGGTTCAAAATTCCCAAATGGGTAAATCTACACAAATCTCTCACTTTCATTTTGGTCTTTACATTTAAAATTCACAACTTTTATAAATTATAAAGTCTAAACGCCCTCAAAACTCAGTCCCAGACTTTACACTAAAAATTCTGTGAAATTTGTGTATTTAATTGCGAATTTGGTCAAGAAAAGAGACTTTTGGCTCGACGCTGAAATTTCTTGTCCAATTCAAATAAAAAATCAGCAACTTGATTCCCCGTCTTCACATGTTCAGTGTTGAGAAAATAATGAGGATTGAAACTCGATATTCGAGAAGGAGCAAAGGACGAACAAGTGGAGAGAGCAGCAAATTAAAGGGTGCGAATCAAAATCAGAATCAAAATGAGAGTCAAGGGCCGTTCATACACGTTGAAATTGTTGGTGTTTTGATTGAGTGCTCTTGTGTCTTTATTCGCCCCTCCTCCTGAATATTTGAGAGAGTGTGTGAGTGGCCCCTGTCAATGTCAAAGTAGTGGCCAAAGTAGGAAAATAAAGGATAAATCTTCCGTTTGTGGATAATTGATATGCCAAATCCCAAATGGATGTGGAGATGCAAATGCGGATAAATAAATTTACCGACTCATTACTCATCTTTCTCTGCATTTAGAAGCAAATGGAAATGTGTTGTGTGTTGTGTGTGTTATTTTTGGTGAGTGTGTGACTTTACACTATTTATTACAAAGAGAAGAGATTCTTCTTCTTCTTGACTCTTTTCTACCGCTGCGGCAACTGCTGTTTCTTCACAGCTCATCTCTTGATTCTTGATCGTAGTTTGGACGCTGAATGAGACTCTCAATGACAATGCTAATGAGAAATGAGAGTCTGCATGTATTGAAAGAGCAAGGGAGAAAAGTGTGTGTTTAGTTGAGTCTAGAGTCTAGACTTGAGACTGCAGACTGCACACAGAGTCAAATTCACAATTGGAGATTGATTAATCACCTTTTCTCATGTGGATCTCACCAGAAAGCGCAGCATCCATTTCACACTTGATTCTATACATTCTACATTCTACAATCTACCCCATCAAATCCAATTCAACGTCCAAATCAAAATAAACAATCCAATCGCCGACTGTCACAGTCACAATAATTGAGAATTGAGAATATTGAGAATTGAGTCAGTGTGGAAATGTTGAGCATGGGAATAACATGAAGAACATGAATCAATAGTCAATCAATCAGGAATCTGAAACCTGAAATCAGAGGCAATCTTCAATCTTGAATGGATGCAGAAAGAAAGAAAGAAAGAAAGGGATGAAAATGGGGATGGAAGTGATGATGCACTTTGCAAATTATGCCCTGTGCCGAAAATACAACATGTTAAATGTCAAGTCACTCTTGCATTTGAAATTGCATTGGGAATTTGGACCAACAAACGAGAATAAAATTGTGGTTAATTCACATGATGAAGCCAACTTTTCTTATCTAAAAAATCCAAATCCAAATCCAAAATCCACACTGAATCAAAAGGTCCAACTGTCACAATGATTAAAATTACAATTAAAATGCTCCTTTGATTTCACCTGTGATTTGTTGTGTGCTATTTTGATATACTTGACACTAGCACATTGACGTTTCGCAGGTGCAGGGAAAAAAACAAAGGAGGAATTGAAAATAGAGGCAGAAAACGGTAACAACTTTTATCTCCTTGTTTTGTTTTCGTCACTATGTGATTTGATTGGCTCGGGGCTGCCATTTTAATTAAAATAAAAAACAATAAATAATAATCTACCTCGAATCTTTTGTTGGCTCATGATGTAACTGATAAACGGTAGAGGATAAACTATTATTTTTCTACATTCTACACATGAGACTCTCTCAAGTTTAAATATTATAAAAAATGTTGCTCCAGGAAATGCACAAGAAAAATACACTCATTTTCTCTCTGTTTTTTTTTGGATTTTTCATATTTTTATTAAAGTACTTTTGACTTTGGAGTTTGTGACATGAGAGGAAATTAAAAATTAAAGTACTTTGTAAACTCTGACTGTTGATTGTTGGTTTAGAATGAAGAGGGAGTTGATTGTTGACTGTTGGTTCAGTGGTCGAGTGTGAGGTAAGTGTTTGATGGGATTTTGTAGCTCGCCAGAGTTTTCTTATTATCCAACACGATTTGTTTGGTGTGTCCCGTGTCCAAGTTCTTTCTGTTCCAGATCAACGTTTGAGAACTTGCAGGAATTCCCTCTGATTAAACACAAAAACACAACATTATTACACATATTTCAACTTGATGACCTGAGTACTGTCAAAGGTCAAAGGTCAAAAGGTGAGAGGTCAAAGTTCAAAGGTGTACCTCTTTGTTCCATGATCTCCTTGATGTGTCCAATGGTGTCGAGTGGATTGAGGGTCAGTCGTGAGGATGTGACTTGTCCATTTATATTAGCATTGATCCAAATTGGCCTGTTCAAAAAAATGAAGAGAATTAGAAACACTGTTGAATTTAAAATGATGTCACTTTGACTTGGACTTAATATTTAATGAGTAGTCCTTGTTTGTTGTTTACATGTAGACGGAGGCGTATGAGGTTGTGACTGTGGCGAGGACCACGAGGAGCAAAAGAGATTTCATCCTTCCACTTGCACTAGAACTGGAAATCTCTGTCTATTTATCCTTTCTTTATTCCCTTCTTACAATTCAAACATATGCCAAATGCTAATGCCAATGCTAAAGCTCATGTAAATTGGATAATGGCGGATAATTGATGGGAAAAGTCCAAGGAATTTATTTTATGTCTTTGAATTGGCTTTTAGTAGTAAAATGAGTAGTAACTTGTGACATTGGACTGCGTCACAATGACTCCGAGTCGAGTAGTAAAATTTAAGAGTGTCGTAAATCACAAGAGTGTATCAACAATCAACATCCGACCGCCGTCCTCTGCGCATGCCATTCTGCCAGTCTCAACTTGAGCTCGCCAAAATAATTACGCTCCAAATGTTTTATGGCTAACATTTATTTATTTATTTAGTTAGTTGAATCCAAACCAAATCCACAACATGCAAATTTCTAATCCTCAAGCTTGCAATTTTTTGTTCCTTCTATTTTTTGAAAAATCGCAGCTATTTTTTGAAAAATCGCAGCTATTTTTTGAAAACCGCAACTATTTTTTTGAAAAATCGCCGCTATTTCTTGAAAAATCACAGCTATTTTTTGAAAATCGCAGTTAGAGAAAATCTACAATAAAAAATACAACTGCGCCGCATGTGCTTTATTATTGGCTATACACTTTTGCCTCTTGCTATTTTTTTCGTCCATTTTATTTTATTTATTTTTGATTACAGTTTTTCCAAGATTAAAAAATGTGAATGACAAAATGGAGCACAAATTTTGGCGGGAAAAATAAATTTGTCATAGAGCTAATACTGTGTAAATTCAATGACTTTCTAGTATTCTGCCATCTGGCGAGAAACTTTAAATTTCAATGGAAGTTGAATGTTGAATGCAGACAGATGAAATTTTTTTCTGGTCAATCTTCAAGTTGAGATTAGCTTAAATCCTTTTTATACTGAGTGGAATTGAATGACGGTTCCCTTTTGAATGTTTTGATCCGCCAATGTTCGGCCATCTTCAAGCTGCTTTCCACCCACAATTAATTTCTGTTTTGCTATTGGAGTGCCCTCTGCAATTCAAAATCAAAATCATAAATCAACCTTTTCTAGAATAATAAAAAATAAAAAGCATCTTGTAATTTTCATTCAATTTGGTTTTTGGTGTGGTTGAGTTTTGAATTGTTACCGAGCTTGAGCATCTGCTCTTTGATCTGCAAAATGGTGTTGGAGGCATCCAGGTCCAATGTGTGGGACTTGCCTTGCAACGTCTTGACTGTTATTTGGTATCCATTGGCAACCCCAAGAAATACAAACAAGGACACCACCAAAATTACAAATGACTTATTCAAATTCATTTTTGGTCACTGGAATTCCAAATTGGATTCAAGCGATTCCTTCTTTTCTTTGGACTCTGCTGTCAGCTGTAAATAAATGCTCCAAAAGTGGTGCAGAAATCCAAACTGTTTCTTTTTTATGACGCTGTCAGCGCGGACGTGATCAAGATAAAACAATGAGTTTTGTACACGACCATTTTGAATGCCAATTTTCAAGGTCAATACTGAAACAAATGCTAAATATTCAATGCTTTATTTAAATTTCATCCAGGAAACGCATGTACAAAATGATAAAACTTGCTCATCTTTAAATTGGAAAATGGCCAAACATTTTATGTACACCATACACATTTGTTTGAAAATTTAGCATCAGAGTTTTTTGAGCATTTAAAATTTATGAGAGGAGAAAAATTATAATACATTTTAATTTAAGCAAAATAAGCTTTACTTTAATGCACATTTTATTGATAACATTTTAATAGAAAAAATATTGTACGCACTTTTAAGGATTGAAAATTTAACTCGAAAATTTTCATTGGAGTTTTATTTTACGCTCCATTTCGAAATATGAAATAGGAAAAAAATAATGATAAAAAAAATTCCTTCTTGAGGAAACGCCATTAAAATTATGGCTTTCAGAATTTAGAAAACAGAGCAGTTTTCTTCAATGGTTTCATTTGAATTTCCAGCGCACTTGAAAGTATCCAAAAAACCCGGGAAATTTTGAAGGACTTCATTAACTCGGAGCAGGGAGTTGGATTTGAAATCAGCTTTGGTTTCCATGACAACCGTTGAATTCCAATCATCCTCATGCTCGATTCGGGCATTTTGATTGTTCTCTCCATTTTTGTGGCTTCTCCAACTCTGAAATTCAAACATATTTTCATATTTTTAAAACACATTCTTTTTATTATTCTTTTTCTTCATGAGCAATTTAAAATTGAGAATTGTGTGTTGCTTTGATTTTTATGAAATAATTCCAAAAAAACTATACCTGAGCAAAAGAAAGGAAAAAGCGCCGTTTTTCCTTGTCATTTTCATCCTTTTCCCCATGGAATTGAGACAAGAGGGCGCCAAAAGCAAGTTCAAGTCCACCCCTTTCCGCCATAATTTCAGCAGTGGAATTCAAACAACTCTCCAATCCTTTGTTGTTTTCTGCCTGATTTCCAAGGAAATGGTGGAAGAGCAAATGACCCACGACGACCCCAAATGACCCATAGTTGACCCCTTCAGAACCCTTTGAGTGGAATAATGGGGCGTTCAAAACTTCCGGCGGGATAGAGAGATAAAGAGTATTCGATTGGTTGGAAAAGACTCCTAAAAATGATTCCTCCATGGAAATTCCCCGTTGTCCACTTTTGCCCTGGGCCAAATTTTGAACATTGACCTCGAAACTTGAATTCCGGTCATATTTCAGGTCATCAGTCACATTTGTTGAAGAGTTGTAATAGCCAATTGCAATTGTGGTGAAGTTTGCCCTCTCAATAATTCGGGGTTTCTCCTCCTTCTCCACATTTTGACTGAGCCAAGTTGAGTTTGAAACTTGGAGCATGGAGACAAATTGACCCTTGACATTTTGGGAAATTTCCTCGGCCATTTTGATGGATTCCAATTCAAAATCAGAGCCCTCCTCCAATTTTTGGAGCAGGAGGGAAGAAATTGTGGGCAAAAAATAATGTTGTGTCAGGCGAGAACAAACCAAGCTGACGTCATCTATTACAAAAATAAACAACAAAATAATAAAAGAATTATTTTTTAATTCCAGCCTGAAAATTTTAAAGAGCAGAAAAATGGGGGGAAAGTAAGTTTTTACCTGAAAATGTTTCAGCCTCTTGGAGAATTTTCTGGGCTGATTCATCGGATTCAAATATTTCCTTGAGATTAGCCAGATTTTGGGAAGAAACTGTTTCATTTCCATTCTCACTTTGACTTTGACTTTGATTCACACAGGATTGGAAAAAATGTCGGGCCTTTTCCTCAGATTCATTTCCGCTCCAGTTGCCTAAAATTTCATTTTTAAATTTTTTCAATAGCTTTTAAACTCTGACTTTTTCAAATGGAGAAAAATACAAAAATGAGCAACTTGAGAAATAAAAATGAATTATTCTGACCTGTCAAAATTTCTTGGATGTTCAAATAATAATTTTGTCGAATTTTTCCTCGGGATGGAAATTCCTCCTTTTCGTTCCGATTTCCACAGGCGTACTAAAAAATCGTTACAAAAAGAAATCGAGAAAACTTTTAATTATACGGAATCAATATTTAAAATTCAATGAAATTTTATAAAAATTTAAAGAATGTTTCTTACCTCATAAAATTTTTGACAGGGGTCGAAAGTCTCATCAACAGCGCAGCCAAGTCCAACATCTAAATTTCAAAGTATAAAATAATCACACAATTAAAAGCTTGTACATTTTTTTCTTTGATTTTCCTTAATATTTTTAAATTATTTTTTTAAAGGGATTTTCTTTGAATTTTACCTGAATTTGTGCGGGCGTTGAGGGCCCAAATAATCATGGCAACCGAGAGAAAAAAGAGACTGATGAACATCAAAATCAAGGGGAGGCGGACCGAGTTTTTGTTCTTAGGAGATTTTTCTTCAGCTCCTGATTCTTCTCCGGATTCGGATTCGGATCTGAAGAAAGAGGCAAATCTGGAAAACCGACCCCGGTTTTTTCCTGTTCCATTTTCCGGATGATCAATCTCAAGCCGGACTTTCCAGACTGATTTCTCGGGCATTTCTTCCATGTCTTCCATTTTTCCCTTGTTTTCTTCTCCTTTTCTCCGCCTCTGGGAATTTTCCAAGTTGAGGATTTTTGAGTGTGGAGTGTGAAGAGTCGAAAGGACGATTGAAGAATGAAGGATTTGATGAAGAGGAGAAAAAACAAATGACGAACGACGAGTGATTCACACGTCTGGAATCTGAAATGGAAATATGATTTGGACTGTGGACTGATGAAATCGGATATGAATTGAACTGAGAATCAAAATAATGTGTCATGTACATTTGACATTGATCATACGAAACTTGGATAATTTACATTGAAAAGTGAAGAGGAGATGAGATAAAAGTTAAAAACAAAATGGATCGTTTGTGTGATTTATCCTGTGACATTTTTAAGGGGAGATTGAGATTTGAGATTTGAGATTTGAGACGAGAATGAGTCAGTCTCATGTCTCTTGTGTGCTTTGTGTTTTGTGTGTTTGAAAAGAGACTCGTATATTATTTTTCTTCTCTCTTCTCTCTTCTCGTGTCTCTTGTCTGTTGTACAAAGTACAAAGTACAAAGTAGACGAGAGACTTGAGAGCTGAAATGAAATGGATACATTTTGAGCTGTGATTTACGCGCTGTGCGTGTGATTGAAGGAATTGAATTTAGAATTTTCTCTGTCGTTTGACTTTTGACTCGCGTTGGTTTCTGGTTTCAGTTTTATGTCTCATGGAGTTTTCAACTTGGCCATAAAACACAAGGAAAATGATGACGCTGCAAATCTCAAGAAATGAAATTATGACAGATTGATAATTAGAAATGTCACTGAATAAATTGTAGTTGTTTTTATGGTAAATGGTAAAAGAATGAGGGAAATGTGAAAAAGGTTGAACATGAAATGAATAGAAAGAGAAAGAGAAAGAGAAATGAAAATGGTAAGAATGATTGCAGGTGAATGAGACAAAGTGTTTGATTAATTTTTTTAATCATCAAGAATCAAGATGAAAAAGTACAAGGTACTGAGTGCTGAGGTGGTGCCTAAGAACACTGACTTCTGAGTCGCTGGAGGGCCCTGAGGAATTTTTGGAGGATGGAAGGAAACTTTTTTTTGGGGATTTCTTCACCATCTTTAGGTTTCTCATCATCTCTGGAAAATCTTAGATGTAGTCTGCAATTGTCTGCACCTATTCAACAGAGATTATAAACCAAACGGTATCCAAAATCACAGGAAATATTTAAATAGTTTTAAATCTGGATTTTGCTTTTTACCTCCACATGATGAGCAATAGGAGCAGATGAGGACACTCCTATGGACAGGTGGACGCACACGACAAACCCCTGGAAACTGTTTCAAAATAAAATGTTATCAGCCATCAAAACCTTCAATTTTGATTCACATTTGTGAAAAGTGCCCAAAGAAAAATCAAAATCAACAAAAGACACAAGACAGAAATAATAAACTAGATTAAAAGATACAGAGTTCTATAGGTGCTTTCAAAAGACCCAAAACAAGGGATTTCAGAAATTAATCCGTTTTCAAATTTAAAGGGCAAAAATAGTAGCCAAAATAGTTTTATCCTATTCAAAAATCCAGAATTTGAAAAGCTGGCGTATTTCTAAATTCCCTTGTATTGGGTCTTTTCATAGCGCCTATAGAATCCTGTATCTTTTAATCTAGTTTATCTCATTCCATTTCCCTACATTTTATTTTATTGCTCGGGGGAATCAATTAAAAGGGGAATAATTTAACTAAATTACGCTCTAATTTGCATTCACGGTCAAAATCCAGTATCGAGTAGCGAATGTCAAATCGGACCACCCACGAAACTCCCTTTTCTCGGTCTGTCATTTTTGTCCAATGTCCAGCGTCCAGTTCAGTCGCAGCTCAAGAGGAAACGGAAATTCTTATTCAAAGTCAGTGATGAGTGACAAAGTCAGTGGATCAACGTCTGCAAATTACGAATATGAATATGAATGCAAATGGAAAAGAATGGAAATTGAAAAAGAGCTGTCAATTCCACTGTCATTGAAATCCATATTCACATTTTTACGCACAGTCAGGCAATTTGATTTTTGACTCTCTTTTCATTTTTAACAGGACGCCAAATCAAATGGAAGTGAACGTTGAAGAATGGACAATAAAAAAACTAGAGTAAAAGAGACGGAATTTCATAGACGCTTTCAAGAGGTGCAAAACAAGCACCACGTTTTCAAGCTTCATCATTTTTATTGCATGAAAGAAACAGAGTTTTTTAGTAAAATTTTCAATGAATTGGTAAATTCCACAATTAGCATTTGCTTTTTTCACACCGTTGAAATTTGGATTTCGTGAAAGCCAATTTTAATTATTATGGCATGAGAAAAATCAGTGGGCTGGAATAAAAGTTTTGACTGTGGATGACATCAAAAATTATAGATAAATTGGACCACATTTCACAATTTAATTTGTACAATGAAATCAAAAAGAGTTTGAAAAGTTGTTTTAAAATTAGAAAACAAAGGAAAAACGGACCACAAACAATTGTTCATATTTATGCAGCTTGTATATATTTAAAATTGGATAGAGTTTTTTACATGAAAATCTTCTCCTCATTTCTCAACATTTGTGGACTTTTGACACTTTGAATTTGTAATTTTTGGTTAGTTACAGCTTACAGCTTTTAATGGCTGATTTATCAAATAAAAAATTTTTAACACTTTGTTTTTGCCCCCGATTTTTATCCATTTAATTTCATTTAATGTTAAATTTCCTGTTGTATTTTCTATGGTTATTTTCTGGGTCGGATTTTGATCTCTGTTTTGGCCAAACCTCCTTTCCACTTGTGCCAGTAGATGCCTGAAGTTGAGACAGTTTCTCCCTTCCCAAAATAAAGTCCATTTGGTGTGGCCCAATAGCAGCCTCCGATGTTAATCTGTTGTAAAAAGGAGTAAATTACAAAAAGGTACATTTCAAACTACCGTTTAAATGGATTCAAAAGGTATTTTTCGACCACCAATTTTTTGAAACTGTTTCTACAACTCAATTTAAATATTTTTAAGCACTTTGAATTTTTTGTATTTTGTATGATGACTCAAAACTCGTCACTTTGGTTTTTGGTCACTCACCCACCATCCACCTGTGCTGGATGAAGCCGCACAATCTTTACGCGGGCCCTTGTCCTTTGTGCTGAACCCTGCTCCATTAGCTGCAGTACTAGTGTGTGTCATCGAGTCTCCCGCCGTTGAGTTTGCAAAAAATCCACTGATTGTCAATTTGTAGAAATCGGAGGCGTCTGAAATTGCGAATCTCGAGTATTTTGCCCATCTTTTCTCTCCTTCAAAATCTTCCAGTTGGATTCTCAATTCCTGATCCCCGTTTTTTGTGAGGGCGTGAATGTTCTCCAGGCCCATCCAGAAATTCCCGTCCAGGGAGCCAAAGCCTTTGGCATAATCATTCCAGTTTTTATTGAACTCATCTTTTGGACCTCTTGTTCTTTTTTGAATGACTGTCCATCCGCCGCCGTCAGTTTCAAAATCACAGAGAACTTCCAAACTCGTCCCGTTTCCATGGGGATAAACTGACTGTTTTTTAGAACTGGGAGATGACAAGTTTTCCATGACGGCGCTGCAACTCACAAACTTTGAATCTAAGAGTAAATTTGCAACCATAAAAAACTATAATTATTTCATACTCTGCTAATTTTTTCATTCGAGATTTGGAACAGATAAAAATAAAGAGGCAGTTAAAAACCAATTTGACAGACCTGGAATTGAAGTTGCTATTGAAACCTGAGAAAATTTGTCCACGGGGACGCGAGCATTTCCACATTGACCCACGAGTTGTTTTAAGACGCAGGAGTTTTGAGATTTGCAAGTGTAGTTTTCTGTGACTGCAGTTTCTCTCGTCCAGATGAAAAATGGCGTGGAAGTCCAGTCG
>JAQGBI010000851.1:0-12527 GCA_034698325.1 Sminthurinus elegans | reverse complement strand
AAATTCCATGACAACTGATCGGAATCCGATGGAAAGTCGATTGGATTTTGGCATGAATTTGGACCAAAAAGACACCATAATATGACACCATATGACACCACATTCTGGTCGGATATGGTATCATATTTTTTCAAGGGTGAGTAGGTTTAAGTAATCAAGCTTGAAGTGGAAGTCACTCAGAAATAAGTCTTGTACCTTTTCCATCAAAAACTTTGCATTTTCCATCTTTAGATAAAGCACCGAGCTCCAAGAACTCTTTGGTCATATATGGAGACAAAAGCGCCAAGGTTCCACCGACAATTGCGGCCTCGGTCTCACCTGCGTTTATAGACTGACAAGCAGTTTCCAATGCTACTAAACTTGCCGAGCATCCAGTACTAATTAGCATGCTTGGACCTCTAAGGTCAAGTGAATAAGATATCCGATTGGGAAGAGCTGAACCAGATACTCCGATTACATTGCCTTCCGTTACGGTTGGGTAACACTTTAAGAGCCAATGATCATACGCCTCTATTTCTGCTGCAGCAACGTATACGCCAGTCATGGACCCTTTTAAGGTTTCGGGGTTGAATCCTCAAGAAAAAAGAGCTTATATGTACTTTCAGTTCGTTCTCAAAAATAAATAAAAATGATCATAGAAACGTGATGGTCTTCCGCTTTAAAGGATACCGAGCAATATCGTAGTGCAATGTGTTGAAACATTAGAAGAATTTTGATCAAAACACTGCCAAAACGGTATTGGGACGTCAGGAACCATAACTATTACCTTTCAGCTCTAGGATTGACTTCACTTTTTTAGTTTTGACCAACAAAATGTGAACTTGGCTACACTGTGTCCTAAAACTTTGGAAACTTTCCTTTGTGAAAGAAAAATTGTATTTTCTATTTTGGAAATTTTAAAAAATTCATAAAAATTCGAAATAAAAATTGAATATACAGTAAAATCCCTTTAGTGTTGAATTACATGTAGGTGTGGAGGAATAAATGCACAAAGTTTCAGCCGCATCCGCGTTGCATATGTCAAATACTTCTCTTGGCAGTATTAAGTAAGTTTAGTCTTAACTTTAATTGTTTTTGTTAGACGAAAAACATGAAAAAAGTCTAAATTTTGTACAAAATCACACTTATACCAAACATTCTTTTTTTGTAAATATCGACCTTAATCTTTGCAGGGATGTTGATACTAGTACTAGTCGCTATATCCGGATGGCGCGGTGTGGTTTTGATAACCCCGAAATGGCGACAATAATTCAAACTCAAAACACATGATTCATGCGCAAATTCCACACTATGGTCTCACACATGTTTAATTTTTTATGTATGTTCAACGTTTGAGTATTTCGGTGTCTTTTGCGGAATTTTGGTTGTTTTGGATTGATACTCTTGTTTTGTTTTTTGAAGTGATGTTGTAGCTTGAATGTTTGCTAAAGGTTATTAGGTAAGGGTATTATATTCTCACGTAAATTTGTTATGATGTAATCAGGGCTTAGAAAGTAGCCGAAAATCCAATCAAAACTCGCTGAGCTACACAAACATTGCTAAAAATAATCCACTGCTAAAAACAGCGGCGTCATAAGACTTGGTCAGATCTATCGTGTAAAACCTGCACGGGTAAAAATCTGAGAGTCAAATCGTCCGGATTGTGGCGAAAATGTTTGTAGCATTACACGTAAACCCCAAACCCATAGATGATGAAAAATATGAGCTGGAAAATAGCCAAAGGTTTTTGTGTTTTTTACACGCATTTGTTAATCATTTCGTGAATAACGACGAACGTATTAATCAAACAAAATCTTTATTTACTCAAGTTATTCAACCACGAGCGATTATAACTGTCAGATGTAGTCGACAGAATATGAACTTTGAGCACATCAAAGTGACATCATGTGGTGAAAAGTCTTTCTCTTTTAATATGACAAAACAGTGGAACTCACTACCTATTGAAATACAAAGCCTCAAATCCTTCAAAAAATTCTACGAAATCTTCAGATTAAGAATTATGTCAAGCGGTTCAACGTGTTGAATCATTAAATTATTGTTATAATTATATCATATACCGCATATATTCTATTTCATTTGTTATTGGAACTTGTTACTCCTATTTCTCTTTTTTTGTTTAGTTAGTGGTCCAGGTGTCGAAATAACAGACGTGTTTTACCTTTGACACATGAATAAATCATTACATTACATTAGTAAGCTCGTATGCTCAACATGCTGCTATTGCATATACACTACACACTACACATAGTCCTATACCCTACTCATGTTAGTACAAACTGCACGCTATAGGTATATCACCCTATTCTCATGCTAGTACATAGACTCTCAGTGTTTTTGATTTTTTTGGAACATTTTTCCTATAGTTTTATATAGAAGATGCTCCAAAAAAGGTCCCTTTAGAATGTTCTTTACTGAGTATATATACGCTAGGGTATATAGTGCATATGTCTATTGCTGTATTTCCTGTAGTCTTTGTATGCGCGGATATAGGGTTAACAGATAGACGGATGGTAACGTCCAGACTAGCAGGAGAGCTTGCAACTGCGCTACCCTAAAAACACTTTTTGACAATTATTGTCTAATTTTTCATATGCATCAAGATTTTTGTACGTCTAATTGCAACTGCTCCATCGTCAAAACGTTTTTTTAAAAATACCCTTAAATGTAAACGTCGATACATTATGACACAACAAACCTGCAGACAAAACTTTTTAACGACTTTCCGAACTATTAAACATAAAAATTTGTCATGCACGAAATCTACCAACAGTGTATCGTGACTAACACTAGTATCAACATCCCTGCATAGATTCAGGTCCATACATACAAAAACAAAACTGTTTGGGACAATATTGTGGCATTCGCCCCTGAATCATGTGTTTTGAGTTCGAATTGTTTTCACGGTTTGGTCAGAGTAAGGATGATGTGGTCAATGCTGCCTCCCAATGCTGCCTCAATGTTAAATTCCTATGCTGCCTCACCATGCTGCCTCAATGGAAATTCAACATGGCGGTTTTCATATGCTGCCTCAATGGAAATTCCAAGATGGCGGTTTTCGCATGCTGCCTCCCAAGAAAATGAACTGCCATGTTGAATTTCGATTGAGGCAGCATAGGGAGGCAGCATAGGGACCCGCCATATTGGATTTTTCATTGAGGCAGCATAGGGACCCGCCATATTGGATTTTTCATTGAGGCAGCATAGGGACCCGCCATATTGGATTTTTCATTGAGGCAGCATAGGGAGGTAGCATGTGCAAGCGCCATGTTGGATTTACCATGGAGGTAGCATCGGAAATTACCATGGAGAAAGTTTTCATTGAGGCAGCATGTGTGCGGTATGGGCTAGTTTATAGCCCGGCGAGATTTTTTAGTGGAGGCAGCATGGTGAGGCAACATAGGAATTTAACATTGAGGCAGCATTGGGAGGCATTATTGACCCCCTCATCCTTACTCTGACCCACGGTTTTGGGGTAAATAATACTAATAATATTACCTGCATCAAAAATGGCCTCGAAAGAAACTTCAAGAAGCTGAAAAATAGATTTACATAGAATATTAACCCAAAAAAACAGTAATAAATAGGCAAACATGTCTACTTATTTCAACTTTTTGTTTAATCAGGCCCAATTTTACAACATAATTATACAACTTTTGTTGCTATCCGGGGTCAAGAGGTGAAATTTACTATAACTCATCTTAGTTGTCGCTATCATGATTCTTTTGGCACTTACTAGCCTTTGTTGGGGATCCATGTAGTGCGCAGCCTTAGGAGGTACGCTGAAATAACTTGCATCAAATTTGTGAAGGCTTTTAAGTACTCCTAATCGTTTAGGTAATTCATACCCTTCAAACCGATTTTGATCTGTCACCATATCGATTTTATTCATAAGATGATACTTGAATTCTCCAATGCTATCACTCTGGGGAAAACGACCCGAAACTCCAGCTATCACGATATCTTTGGCATTATTACAGCTGTGTCTTTTCATGTGTGCGATACCGTTGTGTAATGTGGTGTAACGTTTGTTCATCAACAGGGCCATTGTCTGCAGCCAAATCGTTTTTTAGAAACAAATAAATCACTTATTAACATTACTCTAATTTGTTTTCGTGGATGTAATGTACATTCAAGCGGAAATAATAAACCCAGTTTGTGTAATCCAGAGTCGGATAACAAAACTTTGAAAACGCATAATTTATTAGTCACCACAATGTTTCTATGAAAATTCTAAACCGGAAAAACTCCTAAACAAAACTACGTTTCTTGGCAGATTCAATTTGCATAAACTACTTGAATAAACAAATATTAAATCTCCATTGTAATCCAATATGATAGCAAACTGAATTTGATGAAGTTTTTTTTATTGAGCTTTTCAAATTTGCACGCAAACCCCGTTGGCGATTTCAGTTATAATCTCCAACTCAGGTTGTCAGAAAAATTTTAAAAGATTCTTGTTCACTTCTAGCCAAACCAACTATGTATCTAAAGAGGCAGTTAATCTTTTACGGAATTCCAATTTGTTATTTACATAGAAACATTGAATAGAAATTGCTTATTGATCTTGGAAGGTATCGACATGCAATTATCGTAAGGGTACTTTTCAGCATGAAAGCAAGAGGTAATAGAATCTACGTAACCATGAACATGGCTCATTTTATGTGCACCATCACCTGAAGTCTTTACCGAGCTTTGTTTTTGCACACGTCAAGCCTTCAGGGATGGAATTTTCGTAGACATCATGTCCGACCATTTGCTTGTTAAGATCAATCAGGGACGGAATTCCGGTACGTTTACCACGGTATTAAATCGGTGCTATGTTAATTTTAACCTTTTTCATACTCTCGTACTGTACATTTTAAATGGGCATAGCACCGGGTTAAATTTAGCACCGAGATAGCAAAAGTTTAACACGGTTCTAATCGTACGAAAATTTTGTCCCTGACACTTTGTTTTCCTACCAGCTTGATTCTAACAAGCAAAGGATCCGGGATGATCTCTCCAGAATTGGATGGAAGTATGACTTTTTGTGAGGGACTAGTGAGTGTAGTCAAATCCTAGAATACTACGGCCCCCACGGCCGTTTACCACAGATAATTGAGAAAAAACGTCAAAAAACGTCAAAGATCACTTGATGTTTTATTTTAGTTCTCAGGATTCTCCAAGCCGATCTCAGAATGAATTTTGAATTTAATTAGACAATAACATGGACTCCAACATGCATCTGATCTTTCTGATCCTTCACAAAGTTGGATTAAGCTTTATGACGAACTAACAAATTGAATACTTTGAAATGAATACTTTGGTTATGAATGGTTGTGTTTTACAATGTTTATTGTTTATAATTTTGAAATTTATAATTTTGGACTCTTGCTGAAAATGGCATTTAATATATAATTTATAACTGTTAATATATCCTTAGCTAAACTAGTCATTGGACCTTGTTGTTGTCCGCCAAACTACTTGAATAAATAAATACATAAAATATTCAAAATACCCGGGATTGTTCAAAAATGGCTCACTACGAGATGGGCCTACTTTCAACGTCAAAAATGCCAAAAATGGACCAATTTGACATTAATGCTTTCTCGATTGTGTTTCAAAGCAAAATCTTCGAATGACGACTCCAAATTCCGAGCATCGAGTCTACACATCATGAGGATAAACATATATTTTTTCCACATTTTTCGATTTGGCACAAGCGCTTTAAAAGCAGATTTCCCTTTTAGGGCAATTTTGAAGCCTATTAAAAAGGATTGTATAAAAGCAGGAAATTTCAAATATTTGTAGTACCATCAATATTTTGGTAAAAACTCGATTAATATTTGTGATGCATTAGTTTTTCCATTTGCCCCTCCTACTCGTGGGAGGAGCCAATTTTATTTTATTATTTTGGACCAAAGTGCTTAAAATATTATTTTTCCGGCTTCAATGAGGTCCTTCTTTTATGAAGTTTTCAGATTTTGCATGCACAAGCCAGGCTGCAGTCCACCCAAGTGCCCATTTTTCTCAGGCTGGAAAAAACATGCCACGGCGGGTTCCCGCTGAACCCGCCAATTTATATCTGTTTCACTCGGCGGATTTTTGTTTTCAAACCCACGCGGATACTACTGCAAAGAGCATTAAGCATTTATTTAACTATTTTGGAAAGTGAAATGAGTTGGAAAAGATCTGTAAAGTACACAGTAAATTAAGATCCACAAAATATGCGAAGGTGTGTTTCAAAAGAGCCCGCTTAGGAAATAAGCTATTTAATTGAGGCAGCATGGGCATACCTAAAACCCAATCACAAAAATAACATTCACAACAATACACAATCACCAAACCAATCACAACCAATCACATTTTTCCGAAAAATTCGGTAAAAATGTCAAAACCAATCACAAAGGGACAATCACGGACAATCAGGCCTTTTAAAATTTATTTTCAAAATGTAGCACACATGGTTGGCAATCAGAGGAAAGTGTCCCACGACAAAAGCCAACACATTGTGAGTGCGCCCACCAAAACCAATCACCCATGAAAGCGCCCAATCACAGACGAATCACAACAGCAAGCGCCCAAATAAATATCAATCACGCATTAAACTGCCGTTTAGCATTAATTACAACAAAATCCGAAACGTTCCCAACAAAATGTGCAAATGAAAAACAAGTCACACAATGAAGCGCCTGATAAAAATACAGTTGCGAAAGCATGTGGACTTTTAATGCACCAGAAACCCAAAACTTAGCCCGAAGATCAGGTGCAAAAACTGCCTCTTGCCAAATCAAGCTCAGACAAAGTGCAAGTCTGCCAACTACTCATGAAACCTCTGTTTAAGATATTGCTAAAGCTACAATCGTTGTTTTACTTGAAGCTCCGGTAGCTTTTGGTATGTAAAGATCTCGAAAGAATTGCAAAGTAGAAAATAGTTTAAAAGCCTTTGAGATGTATTTTAGCATCCTTCTGTAGTTTGCGCATTCTCATGTAATCAATGTAGAGGCAATTTTTTGCAGCTGATCTTTGGGCTAATTTATGGGTTTCTGGGGCATTGCATAAACAGATGCTTGTGCAACTGCGTTTTTATCAGGCGCTTCATTGTGTCATTTGTTTTTTATTTGCACATTTTTTGGAAACGTTTCGGATTTTATTGTAACTAGTGCTAAACGGCACTTTAATGAGTGATTGATATTTATTTGGGCGCTTGCTGTTGTAATTGGTTTGTTCAGTGGGTGCTGGGTTTTGGTGGGCGCACTCAGAATGTGTTGGCTTTTGTCGTGGGACACTTTCCTCTGATTGCCAACCACGTGTGCTACATTTTGAAAACTTATTTTGAAAGGCCTGATCGTCTGGACTGACGTGATTGTTTTGCGATTGGTTTTGTCAATTTTCCCGAATTTTTCCGGAGAATGTGATTGGTTCGTGATTGTTTTGTGATTGGTTTTGTCAATTTTCCCGAATTTTTCCGGAAAATGTGATTGGTTCGTGATTGGTTTGGTGATTGTGATTTGTAGTGAATGTGATTGTTGTGATTGGGTATTAGGTTTGCCCGGCAGCATACGCAAAATCGGGATCATGAATCTTTTATTGAGGCAGCATAGGAAAAGCGCCATGTTGAATTTCCCATTGAGGCAGCATTGAACGCGACGGGAAATCTCTCATGGATGCACGATTTTTGGTAGTGGAGGCAGCATTATCCACCTCGCGTTTACTTCAACCGACGACTCTTCCGACATGCTCCCTCTATTTCTTATTACCTCGGTGGAAAAATATAACCGATTTTTGTTTTCTTGCAATTCTCAGAAAAACACAGAATTCACAAAAACTGAGCTTTGAGTCTAATGTGTGATAATATGTGCTCTAATGTGATTGAGTGATAAACATTTACAAAATTTGTCCTGAAAAGCAAGTTTTTCCAATAGATGGCTGGGGAAATTCTAGATAACCATAGATAATTTATCATGCAATAATAAAGAACTGTGCATTAATTCTCTGTGCAAAAATTACTTTATAAACGTGTTTAAAAGACTTTCCTGGAGCCATTTGTAAGTGGTTTTGATACCGGAATCTCCAGTTAGCCTAAAAATGTGAAATTCTTTTTGATTAATGTATTTTATACCTGAATTTTAGTGGCAAACAATATGCATGTTGTTTTTTACCTTGGTTTGTCAAAATGTCAAAACAAAAAACTGTTCTGATCAGGTCAGTAATCGAAATCCTGTACGTTGGGGGTTTTACACAGAGAACCGAGCAATCAACACCTTTCACAATAGGTTAAAACGACTGTTAATCAACTCCTTAAAGGATACGACAATGCTCTTAACCCATTTAGCACGGTATCATATATGTTGTGATGGAAATTGCCCACGCTGCATTCCTGATATCACAAATGTTATGAAATTTCAAACAAGTCTCAAAACCGAATTTCATAAAAGTTATGACAGTCAAGGGCCTTGTTCAAAACCTGAGCTCATAACATTTGTGAATTCATTTATATCAATTCGTGGCCGGACGTCACAACTGTTATGAAATTGTTCATTTTCTGCATAAATTTTAAAAAATTAACAAATCGGGTAATTTAATGCTCCTGAGTATTCCTGTACGGTATTTATATTGAAAATTGCCCCAAATTAACTTCGGCCACGGAAATAAAAACGTCCTTACGTATGTAGATTATAAATTTCATTTCGTTTGTGATATCTCAGTATGGGAAAAATACATTGCCAATAGTTACAGGCACATACCAAACAACTTAAATTCATATAATTTCGTGCTAAATGGGTTAAAGTCGTAAATTTTCATTCTTAAAAAGTTAGTATTCTACACCGGGAAGTCGAATTGCACTTAATAGTACAGCAACCTTAGATACATTTTAGCTAAGGCAGCCTCTGTAGAATATGTAATAAGTACCTGTTTTCCTTTGCTACTTTTCGGAAGGGTTTCCTGGGACCTGTGGGTCCCATATGGGAGTTCGCAGATAGGTTTGTAAGTTCATATTCGGATTCTCCATATTTAAGTTAGTTATGGAGGAGCTTTTAAAAGTTTTAGACCAAGTGTCTGGGTGACACGTGATTTGTCCCAAGATTATACCTTGTAGGAGGGACATCATTTATGACTTCAAAAGGTAGTTATTCATGTTAGTGAATTGGTCGAGGGTAGGTAATTGTGTATCTAAAATATAATCGAGAGCTTATCTCAAATATAAAGAAAACAAGGCAAAAGGATGCGTTTGACTTGGAGGAATGCTTCATCAAAGAAGGGGAAACCTTTTTACAGTCTCACAAAGTTGAGGATTTGGACGTCAGATGGAGTCACTTTGAAGTGGGAGGGAGAGAGAACCATTACTACCATCACTCCACGTCCACTCGAAATCAACTCCTTGTGTGTCAGAGAGTGTGTTTGGTCCGTTATATGAGGATTTAAGAAGGGGAAAGCTTTTTTACAGTCTCTCAAAGTTGAGAATACGACCCGTATCAAAATAAAAATCCCAATTCGGCTGGAATTTTCGGCCGAATTTTCGCTCAATTTTCGAACCGAATTCTGACGAATTCGGCTGGAATTTCCGGGTCATCGGCCGAATTCGGACGAATCCCGGTATGTTCTCGGCCGAAAATGTTGGCGAAAACTCGGGGGCTAGAAAACCTAACCGAATTCGGCGTGAATTTTTGATGCGGGCGAGTATCGTTGTTATTTTTAGTAAATCTTTTTTCCCAAGTTTTCATGGATTTTGATGTTTTTTGAAAAACAGTTTTTTTTTTGTTTTGGGGACTTTAAATTTTTTTTGAGGTCGGTCGTTGGTCTTGGTCGGGTCGCTGACTTGATACAAATAACTTTTGTATTACTGTGAAATAATAAAATGCAGAAATAAGAATTTGAATTTGAATTCTGATCGAAATTTAGCTTTGTATTTTATGCTGATTTTATACATAGTACTTATAAAACCCATAGAAACTTGAACGTTAAAATAACCACATTTTGTCGGCCGGAAATTTCTGCCGAAAACGGAAGAATATTTGACTGAAATTGCAGGGATGAAATTCGCCAATATTCGGCTGAAATTCTCGGCCGAATTTTTCAGCTAAGTTTTTCGACCAGAATTCGGCCGGATTCGTTATCGAGGTCCAAGAAAAAAATTCCACCCGAATTCGAGTTCTTAGCCGAAATACTTAGCTGCAATAAATCCTAACCGAATCCCGCCGGAAACTTTGAAACGGGGATTCTTTGATTTGAAGCCTTTTCATTTTTTCTCTGTGTAAATTTCGTGCAGATAAAAGACGCTTGGTTCTCTGTGAATGACTTGGAAGACAAACACGAAAATGGAATTTCTCTCATAAAACTGGAAACTCTGGTTCCCACCAACAGGAAAAATGCGCCGATGGCGGTTTGCTCTCTCATCCCACCATTTTCAAAAGTTAATTTTGGGGAAAGCGGCAAGGTGACATGATATAAAAAAAACATTGACAAATCCTAGGGATTTTCTTTTAGTCATTTAATTATATATCAATTTTTTTTCCAGGTTGTCACATCCTACAAAGAGGAACAAAGTGCAAGAAATTTCCATGTTGTAGCTGAAAAAGAATGTGACGCAGTTTTAAATGGCCGATCAATCATCAATGAAAATGAATTTTGTGCCGCTTCACTTCCCACCGAACTCGAAACAGAAACTAAAAGAGAAGGAGATTTAGACATTTTACGAGGATCAGACCTGAATGTTTTGGAGGAAACCTCAGAAGCAGCGGAGGATTCTATTTACGTTCTTCAAGTTAAACAAATTTTGTTTTTTTGTATTTTTGTATTGGCTTTTTCATTTTTGGATTTTTGGGTTTGCCAGTTGCTGAAATGTTTGATTTTTAATTTTTCAGGGAATCGCCTCAAAAAGTGGAAACGGCCATACCGTGTTTCTCCAAGTGAATTCCTTTTCCGACTGGATCATCGACATTCTCGAGACCAACTCGTGATCTTACTTTAAATACCAAAATGCATGTAACGTGTACTTTTTCTGCTCTTTGTACTAACTTGTAGTGTACGTTTTGAAGTTTCAACTTAAACCTCTTATGCCGCTGCCATGGAAACGTCAGTTTTTTATTTATTGAATGCAAATACAAACACAAATAAATAAAGGGAGGCCCTCAGTAAAATAAAATGAGATTCAATTCAATTCAATGGTTTGGCGTAAATTCCCGTCATTTGGCGGGCATTTTTCATTTTAAGTTTACTCCGGCTCAGAATTCTCACTGCAAGGATTGCGTTTATAAGTGGCTTTTGTGTCTCTGTTTGAGAGACATGATTCACAAATCAAAAATATGAGTAACTATTTACAGACAAATCTTTGTAATATAAAAACGACCGAGTTTATTTCAACATTTTGCCATTTAAATTTTAAATACAATTTATAAGTAATCTTTTTTGTATATACACAAAGAAAAGATGATGGAATTAAAAGATGCATCCAATTTTATTTTAGGGTCTGGGGAGGAACAAAAATGAAAGGTGAGCCATTTCAACACGTGAGTCATGTTGATTTTTTGGCTAGTTGCTATAGCCACTAGGTGTCAGCCGTGTTTTCAGCAATCCAACCCAAAAGCTTTGCCACATGAGTGGAACCAAAAGGCGTCCCAGGGGTAGTCGCACACCCTCGCGGCTGCCCTGTCGAATTCTCCCTGGGTAGACTACCTGCAGTAAATGCCACCACTCCAATCTGAGCTGGAGTGCCATCTTTACATCTGGAGTAATAAGAAAGTAGTACTTGGTAGAGGACGGAATGTTTCAGGTAGCACAAGAAATAAGAAAAACAAGTGAAAATGACTGTCAATTAAGCTAATGGAGTACCTAAAATGTTTTCGTCTCTGCTTTCTCCTTGCGTTTGGTATTTGGTATTTCCTATTACGATTTATGCTTCCTAAAGCTAAGCAAAAGCTGGAGAGTTACAGCCTTTCTAATGGAACTTTTTAATGAAAACACGAGTTGGCCATGAACAGCAGCACTTTAATTAAACGACGCTTCGGCTCTTCGTTTATTGACTATGTGGGTTGTACATTTAACATTGAACACTACACCTCTTGAACATAGACGTGCCAATATTTTTTGCAAATTCAAAATTCATACTTGTTGACTAGCAACCAAACGGCAAACAAAGAAAACTCTGGATACTTTGTCATTTTTCCGTCTCCATATTTCATTTTCTCGTCTGATTCGGTAAAGGTTGAATTCAGAATTCAGTAAAAGCTCTCATTTCAAGTTCAAGTTGTGAGACGTGTAAACTTGACTAAACTGCTTCTAAAACTGTTCAGATTCCTCATTTTCAGTACTGTCAAAAATTACAAAAAATATTAGCCATCAAAATTGTGCAAGTGGGGAAATATTGTAAAATTGAACAAAAACTGCAAGTGAATAAAAACTTTTTTGCTCCTTCCCATAAACGGTAAAAAGTCATAAAAGTGAATGGTGAATAATGGAAAGCAAAGGAAAAAGAATTGACAAAAGACAAAAAGACGCAGCAAATATTTTGGATTCAAATGAATCTAAAATTGTTTCCGTTTCCGAAG
>JAQGBI010000850.1:0-12531 GCA_034698325.1 Sminthurinus elegans | reverse complement strand
TTGTAATAGTTATCACTATCAAAGTTATAACTTTTTTGTTAATTGTTGACAATTAGGTAATTAAAAATTAGTATATGTTATTTCCCTATATCACAAAAATTTCTCATCCCATAATTTGAACCGTAGCGCGCGGTTTGACATAAGAAAAATTTCCATCAAGGAAAAAATGACACAAGTCTATTGTAAATTCTAATGATACATCATGTTATAAATGTGAAAAAACATGCAGAAACGATATCAAAATGATCACGTGTACAAACTTAATGCGTAGTAAATACTACATACAGCCATGTATGGCACGAGAAGCATTTACATAGAAAACAAATTTTTAATATTTTTGTTTTCTCCCTTTGTAATTAGTAATTACATTTATTTCTTGAGACCTTCTTTTATATAAAAGAAAATGCTTGAGATTTAGGCGTTTTTTATATTCTTTTAGACGGGTTATTTCTTCTGTTTCTTGGACATACAAGATTTATAAAGTACCATTTCCTTCATACAACCTCATACTGTTTGCCTTAGAATACCGAGAAAAATATGAGTGGCATTACCTATCATCTTGACACTTATAAAAGAAGATTTGCACTTGTACAAAACAACTTAACTCTTTCGTCAAAAAAAAAATGATACCAACTGCAAGAAACTGCGTCATATTTTCTTGATCTTAAAAATATGAGGATGAAATAAAAACTTGAAATTTGAAAAAGAGCATTTCTTCATTATTATAAGCAATTTATTGTGCCAGTTTCATGTTTCATGTAATTGGTAATTGCGTAGGAATTTTGAGGAATGATTGTACATTTGCAACGAAATGCATGCAACCGAAATTTTTCACGTCTTTTGTTCATTTTTGACCCACTATAAATCAAAAGGCAATAAATAAAGTCATTGGTATATGTTGTGGATAAAAGAGAAGATACCAGACACTATGCAAAATACAAGTTTTTTTACTCACTGAAGGAAAAAGGAAAACATACTTTATGACTTGTTTTCATGTTCTACAAAAAATTATATTCATCTCATTTCCAACACTTAAATATGATTCATCATGAGGAGTAGGATTTAACTTGAAACATAACACAAGTGGCAGTAAATACTTTCGTCTCTATAAAATATTGGTCCTCGTCCTTATAAATATGTGTAAATAGCCAGGTTTGAAAGTTACTGCTTCAAATTTCTTTGTATTTCGAAAATAAACTGGAAGAGAAAATTTATTCTCATCCGTTTCTGGACAAGGTTGCTCATCTTTTCTTGAGACGAAATTAAACATCGACAGATGGTTTGTGAGAATTTTTAGGTAGCTCACCATTGAAAGGATATTTTTTAACCTTACAGCCACCATTTTCTCGGTACTTTACAACCGGAATACTTGTACATAATGGAATTCACGTAGCCAAATTGGACAGTCTATTAAAACAAGGATGCGTACATAATAAAAAAGAAGCAAATGACAAAATTTCGTAGTAAAATCAACTAAATGTCTTTGCTCAACTCATCTGCTTGCTCGTACATTTTCACGACCATAATTTGTACTTGTTCGTCTAAAATGGTTCAAACGAGTACGAGAGCTATGTTGACGCAATTTCATACGAATGTATCCGTAAGCATTTTTCAAATGTATCAGCCCCTATACAGTACAAACTGTTTGGCTTCTTGGAAAGCTTAGCAAAAAAAAAATGCATACAGTAAAATATATCAAATCATAAAAGTTGGATTACAAAACCTACTATTTCGCGATTCTGGATTAAGAAAATTTTGGGAGCAAAAATCTAAAAAGAGTTTTGTTGGACCATTGAGATCCTTCTGACAAAATCTTCAAATCAAAAGTTACTGTAACCAATTTAACCAAGTTTAAGGTAGAAATAAAAAGCGCTGACATATTATGTGACGTAAATATATCATGCTAAAAATTCACAAAAAGGGTACACTTTATAAGTACGGTCTAATGGTCTTGTGATGTTGGAATCTATGAATATACATGCTTTCATTTCATATAGGTATTAGGTATACATTTACTCGTATGTGTAAATGGTCTCTTAAGTACACTACAAATCATACCATCTCACGTTGATTTTCTAAGTAAATACCTGTTTGGAATGATAATATTCCTTCTTGACATACAAACAAACGTATATATCTAAAGCAAAAATACATGCGGTATCCTTTTGAGGCTAGTATGGTCTCGGAATATACATAGCGTGCCTCTAATGTGCACATACTAAACTTGTAAAATTGTTCAAGAGTATAGTAAAAGTAATGTTAAGAAGCAGGCTTCTTATCAATTCTTCTAATTTACATCAACAAACGGATAATCGACTTTTAATTAACAAAAATGCAATAAAATTTCCTTTGGTCTGATGTGGTTCCAGTTCCTTTACTTCTTCATGTCTTCATGTGTATATAATACATTTTTAGATAGCTTTTTGTAAGTACATATTCTCAAACCAATTATATTTATAACTTATAGCTTGTCTGAAATCCAATAAAATTTCGATATCACTAAAGCTATAAATATGAGCATGTACAATGTACAAAATACAAAGACACTACATTACAGTCATTTAAGTCTACAAGGAAATCATCAAATAATCTCTATCTACTATACTACATGTATATTTTTACCAAGTGTACAATAAATTTTTTCGCTTTGTGTAAGGAAAGTTTTTTGTGAATTGCTGATTGACTCCGAGTCCATCAAATAAATAGTATAAACTGTCATGAAACTTGTAGAACACGATATCTGTCTGCTCCCCAACATCAATTGAGAGGATAACATGACGTAAATATAAAATTAAATGTAAGCATGCCTCTACACTCTCGTCTTCCTAGAACAATCGTAGACGAAATAATGTATCTTAAGAATTGAAGCGTACGCAATGAGCAGGCAGGTATACAATTGGATCTGACAAGAGAAAGATTGAAATTGTAGTTATGGAGGTTTTGAGCTTTTCTTTAGTCGTTACTCGTTACTCGTTACCAAGAACATAGAAACGAGACACCCTGAAGCTCAACATATATTGTCCATATCAATGTCTTTTAGAATATTGACGTCATTCTTCATGCTTTGCAGCTGTGTATATGTTAAATTGCAACAATTACATGCTACCTACATCCAGTTTAACATGCATTTTATCCATGCAAGTTATTATACGAACCTTTAATCCACAGTTTTTGTGCATCTGTAATCTGCCTATATAAAACAAGTCAAGTCTTATGATTTATTATGATATTGATTTATCTGAGTACTGTTGTTAATTGAATACTTATTAAATTAGACACGTAGATATATTCAAAGTTTCTCACTATACATATATGTATACAGGATTAGCTATACAGGAAGAGTAATCTTAGAAGATATCCAATAGCCTTACAATATTACTACAATAAATGCGACAAGTATTCATCATCCTTGAATTCCTTGTATTTTCTGTGAGATTTCTGGGACAGAGATACATTTTTCACTCACAATCTTATGAATGTAATTACAAAGTTTATGACATCCTCTACTGACTGTCGAATTAAATGTCTCACAAGTAGGTGTACACAATCCAACATGCACTATTTAATTAATAGGAATATATATAGTCAACCACAGACGAGTATATAAACAAATTTGAAAGGGGGAGATGACTATAGCTTAAAGATTAGAAAAAGGTTTAAGAATATTTTATGTATTATTTACCACTGTAGAATCGTAATACATTATTATTATAAAATAAACACACACAACAGATTTTCACACAACATTTCTTTCTGAAGAGGAAAGATTAATTAAAGTGTCACATGAAAGTCATGAAAACTCTTCAAAGATAATACATTTGACATTCACACAGCACATATATTCAGGTAATGTTCAACTGTGTGCCCCGTCTCAGAGTTCTCCAAGCTTCCTACCTGATCTAATCAAGAAAATAATTAATGATATGTGAGACTATATATTGTATACACATACGAATGGCATATACATTATGATATTATGGGATGAGAATCAAAAATCTTTAAACGGTCAAAACCTGCCTGATACACGCAAAAAGTTATCTACTTTGTTCTCCTCCATTCTTCAGCTTTTATAATAAATAATAATATATACGGAATATGTACAATGTACAGTGTACACTCTGTTATTAAAAGTATCTTTTCATATGAAAGTTTGTTTTAGTTGCTTTTTTATTATGTAGTGTAACTCTACTGCTATAACTTATAGTTATTCAAAAAAAAAAAAACTTGAAAAATTGTATTATGTAATATGTAATGTGAGTATATTAAATATATCTATGCATGTATATATAATGATATAATATAAATATTGTACTTTGTATTGTTTCTTTTAATTTGGGCTTTATAGATGAGAACATTGTGAACTGAAAGAGATGAATATGTATATCTATTATTTAACTTCATCCCTCGCTATATAGTATATAGTGTATTCAGTTGTGTAAAAATGATGCCTCGTGAGAAACGAATCCTTCTGGGGGGAGTTGCGAATCCCTGTTTGCATGTTTGCTGATATAATTTTCCTGCTGTTGTGCATGTGAATAAGGGAATGTTGAACGACTACTCTGCTAAATCTCCATTCTCTACCTCAACTATGAAATCTTCTCATGAAGAAGAGAAGAGTTGAGAGACATAGAAAACTCTCCTCAATTCTGCATACTTGATATATGAATTTTTTATTACTTGAGTAACGTCAATATACTATAATATAATATATATAAGCAGTCAAATAGTACAACTCCATCATAGGAAAATTAGTTGCTCCTCAGCTTGCGAGAGGAAAACAAAACTTGCTAATAAATCTGTACACAATTAAATCGACGAAAATCAAACAGAAAAACAAAAATTGTTTTTTTTTTTTAAAAAAAAACCCTATTGTTATTTACATTTCTCTCTCTGCACCTTTTTTGCATGGAGGATTTCCTTTTAGAGGAGGCTATACTAATTTCTAATAACTTTGTGCATATTACAGTATTTATTAGTTAAGTACGTGCTATGCTGTTGTGTATTTTATCTTTGAACTATACTGCTACCGATTCATTTACATAGTATTTATTTATTCAACTAATTTTTTAATTTGTGCAGTTAAATGAAGACATAGTAGAAAAATTTACGTAAACAACTACAGTTTTTTTTTTTTACATTTTGTTTGTGCATCAAGTTAAAATCTTTCATGACAGTGCATATAAAATAATGACTGACTCCAACCATTGTCATTCTAGTCGTAGTGGTTGTAGTAAAAATAGTAGTATTCAGTTACTTGGAAGTCAAAAAAGTACCAGAATGAAACGTGCCCAAAAAGTGATCTCTATTCTTTTCAAGGCAATGAATTATGGTCAAAATCAAGGAGAGAATTTTGATAATACCACTGGGCAAGTTGAGGAAGATGAAGAATCCCGAAGACCACCATCAGCACCATCCCAAAGGAAACCACCAATCATCCGAATCCGGCGTGAGAGGTCTTTAAATGGAGTCGTTTGGGGTTCACCTCAACAATTGACAACGACAAGTGATTCCGCCAATACGACAATAGAGAATACCCTTCCTCGTCAATCAAGAAAACGACAGGGTCAACATTCCAAGTCAAAGAAACATGATAGTGATGAAAGTTACAACAGAAGTCCAAGTCGTCATCGAAATCATGACCAAGGATTAGTTGGACATGAACCAAGTATTATTTTAAACCATATAAACAATGTTAACCATCTTCACCATTCATCAACTCCTCATTTGGATTCTGGAAATCATTTAAAAGTTGATGAACAGAGTAGACATAACCGACGAAGAAATCTATCCGGGAGCAGTACTCATAATATTAACAATAATAACCACAACAATAATAATAATGAGAACAAAGATGACCGAAATAATAATCATAGTGAAAATACAAGAACAGCATCAACATCATATTCTCCAGAAGCTGAAAGATTTGTTAAAGCAGCTATTGATAAATCTCGGCCGGTTGAACGTCAAGTCATTCGTATAATTAATGGCAATGAACCATCAATTCAGAGTCAAGTTTTACTCAATACCAAGACGAGCCAGCCCTGGGATGATTTGGTTCGTGACTTAGGAATGGCTGTCAAACTACCAAAAAAGAGAAAAAGTCATATGGAAACAATTTCCGGAAGAAGAGTAAGTTTATTTTACACTTTGCATCCTAAAGTATTACAACATTGTAGAGTTTGAGTAGATATTACTGAAAAGAACCACACTTTTTGATCCCAATCTCATTAGGCTTTTTTCTTTCTATATTTGCGTAGAACTAATGAAATAACAAAACTTTACAGTTTAGTATGTGCATATTCCTTTTTTTTAAGCTACAGATAGTCTAGTGATATTCATTACTGCAAGTTTTGACTGAAAAACAAAGAGAATGTCTTATATACGCAGTCCATGCATGATACTTTATACTTACTAAATGAAATAACTTTAAAAATAAAATTCAATCTATATCTTATAAATCATATTATAGGGAAGTATACAACCTGCATCTACATTTTGTTAGAAATATATGTGTCATTAAAAGACAACAAATACACTGTGAAATGTTTACAATATGAAGTATTGCATGAAAGACATGGAGAGAGACATGGACAACAGTAAAGTATACTCTAATATATATATCTATTAAAAGAAACTGTCAATAATTGAATTAGCTGAAAGAAAAACTGCGTCGTTGTTGTATTCCTATTATTATCTGTCCCGCAGTTTATCCACACATCTAAATATACAGTCACAAAAAGTGTATAGTTGACTTTCAATAAGCAAAGACCTCAGAAGAATACGTAAGAAATGCGTGTAAATAGAAATAAATATGTAAATATTATATACTACTGTCTTCTGATAAAATATATCAAAGGGAACTATATATTAACATATATAGGTACTAGTTTAATGTATGCTATGTGACTCGAAAGCTAACATGTTAATTTAATTTTTTAAACTTCACACATATATTTGATTACTTCAAATATCATGCAAAAGTTTGTCGAATCGTGAGTAAGCAAAATAAAACAAACTATTAAATTTTGAAGGTCACGCTAATAATATTTTTCATATACGTAATGTTTCGAGGATGAAAACTACTCTGATAATTATATTATTATAGACTTCATATTATGAGATTCTTGCTATATTTGCATTTCTTTGACAGTATAGAACCTCATTCCATGGGCACTGATGCATATACATAAGGAAATTTAAACTAGAAATTCATACTACTAATTATAATTAAAAAAAAACAGAAATATAATATCACTCAACAGCAGTTGTATCACACATTTTACATATTATACTTGTTCATAAGAAATAAACTTTAGTTTTATTTAATGTCAATTTCTTGGTTTATTTTTTTACAGATTCAAAGCTATTCTCAATTGAGAAGTGAACTACTAGCAGGAACGAATGCATTTTATATTTATTCTGATAGAGAAGATATAAGTGAACTTGGAACACTGAACGAAACGTTCACTTTAGTTCCTGGACAAAATACGCGGTCAAGGCGAATGGACAGACAAGACAGTTACGTTTTGGGACCTCAACCTCAATTGAGTCAAAGCTATAACCCATTACCAACTCTTCATTATAACAATATCAATAGTCAAAATCAAATACACAAATCACCAAGCTCCATTTCGGTGCCTGGCCCTGGTTCCATGGTATCTCGACACGGTAGTCATGAAAATATTAGAAAATCTTCAATGAAAATCCCTACCGGTTCCTCTACCAATTTAAACATCAAATCTTCCAATCCTGTTACCAAAACGAGTAGTACTAACCGTTTACATACTAGTTCTTCCAATACTGTCAATACACCGTCTAGATCAAATCCTAATTTACTATCCGCAAATTATAACCAAACACCAACAATAATAACAACAACAACAAAACAACCAAGAAATCGTAGCACACGAAGAAGACGCTCAGAAGCTTCAGTTTATTTGGCATCTGCCAGTAGATCTCGATCCCTTTCCCCCGATTGAATTGCATGAATTTACATTGGCTAATATTATATGTTGTATTACAAAATTTTCTAATAGTTAAAAGAAGTATTATTGTTTTTGCTTGATGAACTTTAAAGAAATGTTTAACCATTATTATATTATGGAAAAAAAACTTATCATAAAGTTATATTATGTCATTCAGACTGTGAATACATAACAAAGAAAGTAAAAGTACCAGAAAAGTACCCTGAATACTAAAAGAATTTCAGAAATAAAACATTACCACAAAATCTATATATATAAGTATATAACACTTGTGTAATGAATATTATAAATCATTATTTGTATAATAATAATTAAGTATAACATTGTTTTAAAGCCGACAATACATAACTAATATGAATTGTAACTATAAACTTGTATTATATAATATTTTCTTATGTTATTATTTATATGCAAGCCTGACTACATAATACAAAATATATGTGCAGGACTTGAATTTTATCAAGTATTATTGTGTAACTCACTAAAATACGACGTTTATGCATTATACGGACACTAATTGTACCTAAAAAAACTCAAATAATAATTTAACTTTATAAACAAAATGGACGACAAATTATCGTATATTATTATGTTATGTTTTAAAAGATATTTTTATGTCTTATTTAATAAAAAAAATGATGACTAAGATATGGGATATGGGCTATACCAAAAACCCACCTATACTCCATAGTATGATTATTATTATTAATAATTATTCCTGAATACACTAAAATACCATATAATATGGTAATGAATACTACTTTTAGACATTATACAATTTATAAAGTCAGATGGCAAACAAACTAACTTGGGTACTTGAAGAATGAAATTATATTATATTTATGTGCTATTTTTGAAATATCTCATGTACATATAGTTAAGAAACTTGTAAAATATTTAGTACAATTACCATCATCATGAAAAGGCATAATATGTACACAATAACTAATATTATATTATAATACTAAAAGGAATGAAAAAATAAATTACCAAATGAAAAAATAAATTACCAAATGAAAAAGACATGAAATAAATCCATGCAAATATATATATTTACGGCAAATATCTAACATTATTTATATAAGTGTAATTATATTATATGATACCAAAATTAATAATAATAAAAAAGCTAAATATAATGTAATATGAATCATATTATATTATGATGTATATACTTGAATAAGTTCTAAAATACATATTATTAATTATTATAGTGAAAATAAACGAAACGAAATACCTATAATATAAATAACTTTCATATTTCTGAATATTTTTTATTTGAGAACTTCTTTTAAAACAAAAAATAGTTAGGCAGAAACAAACAAAAAATACATTATTATTTATGTTAGTTAAATAATCATAATTATACTGAGTTGTATATTGTACCATTTATAGTTAACGTTCCCATTCATAACTTTTGACATTTCAAGCATAATTGTTATAATATATGTAACTATATATTATTATTTTTCTATAGAATCCTAAATGAAAACCACCCAGAATAAAAAGGAACTATCTAGAATGATATAAATTTACGCATTTTATATTTTATACATTAATATTATACCATCTGTAAAATATACTTATGAATGTACATTCATAAATAGCGTAAAATGAATAGGACAAAAACAAAATGCTCTCATAAAAAGTTAACATAAGAAGTTATATATTAGTAAACAGCGTTCATTTCCGGTATACATATAATAGCTCCTCTCTGTGGTAATCATTAATAACTCAAAATTCATTATATATCTACTATTAAAATGTCCTTCTATATAACATACTATCCATAATAAACAATGATAATAATAATAATCAAATATACAGAGTAACAAGATATATAATATAATATGTATTCTAGCAATCTGAACTAACAACTAAAATATCTACTAGATTTTTTTAATAGAATATCATCACTTTCTTTTCGTCTCGCATAAAAACTTTATACAATATTACTAGATATTATTATAAACACACATGTATAAAGCATATATTATATGCACACAAATATACTATTTAGTTGTAATAATAGTAATATAAATATATATATATCATATGCTTCCAGTACATCATATAATATAATATACTGTAATATACATTTTATGTGTGCTATAATAAAAATTGCTCTTTTATAAAATGCCTATAATTATTATTATTATTATGCATCTATATATTTCTAATTTTTCAACGACATGCTCAAAAAAAACGGTTAAATGTCGTATAATCTATGTGTATATAATATATTATGAATATTTGTTTTCATTAGAAGAAATGAGGGAAAAAAGGTTATTGTTACCTGGCATATTTTCTCTAATAATTACTATTCTTGTTATTATTATTACCGCCGTTATTTATTTATTATTCATTTATCTTTATCCTTTGTGAAGATCATTAGAGGACGTTGAAAACCTTTTGAATGATGAGCTGGTGTAGCTAATTTTTCCATTGAAGAAAATCCAACTTCTTTCAATAAATAGTTTGGAAATTGTTCCGGGTAGAATCGGATGAGTTTATAATTATTCATGATTCGTTCCTAGAAATATTTAAACAGTAAACATAAGTATAAATTAATACATCCGCTTTAAACAATTTAGAAATAACTATACAAATATTATATAAGTATTTAATATTTATGATCATCATAGTATTCATTATTCATTATAAACTATACTTTAATATGTTTCTACTTACAGTCAATTTCTTCTTTTTCTTATAGGAAGACCAAGGCTGAGGTTCCAAGACAAGTTTTCCACCTAGTTTCAAATTCAGAAAAGCTCTCCGAAAGAATCGTTTCAGTCCATCATCTCCATTATTTAAATGAACCCATTTTGTAATACTTAAACATAAGATCACGTCATATTCTGGAGTAACATTTGCCAACATTTCATCCGTTTCAAGTACATAGTTTTCCTGTTTAATGATAGAATACATATATTATATATAAGAGAATATTACTACAAAATGTCTTATTATTTGTATTATAAGAAAATTATAAAATACCATGAAATAAAAAATAAATAAATAAATTATACTTACATGTCGAAATCGAACATTATATGGAAATGGAATTTTTCTTGTATCTCCAGGTAAACTTCTTGGTTCATGAAGTGGTCCAAACATTTTAGGCATACATTTTGGGAAGACGATATTTGGATTCTCCGGATCCCGAAATTCACTATTTACATAATATTTAACATTTTTTCGTGCAATGTCAATAAGTCTTGGATCAATATCTATCCCATCAACTTTTTCAGCTCCAAAATCTCTTCCAATTAAAAGAGTTAAATGTCCAATATTGCATCCAACATCCAATACTTTTTTAGCAGTAAAAAAGTCTTTTGGAAAGGCTTTGAGTCTCATATCATAACCAGTTTCTTGAGAACGATATCCATAATATCTATTATAATTTCCATATTGAAAACATTCATCTTTCTTTCGGAAATTAGGAGCTTTTTTATTACTATCACCAATTTTAGTTTCATCTTTATTAGTACTGGTATTACTAGTAGTATTAGTAGTAGTAATAATAGGAATTGTAGAAGAAGAGTCAATAGTTTTATTATTTACAGAAATAATTGATGATGGAATAATATTGGAAGATTTACCACCAACAACAACATTTTCCTCATTAGTTCTTTGTTGAGTAATATTGAAACTGACACGTTTATTATTATGATGATGATGATGATTATAATGATGAGGAGGAGGATGATGTTGTTGATGATGATGATGATAAAAATGGTGATTTGGACCATGATGATAATGATGGTGATGATTATGATAAAGTCTTCTTCCACATCCTGGTTGTGGTATTACGGGACTTACAATAGGATCAGACTTTGTACGAAATCGTTTACGATTTCCTCCACTATGATGTCGTTGAAAAGTTTTTGTTTCAGTACTCGTAGATGTAGTAGATGCAGTAGTAGTAGTAGTTAAAGGAGTAAGAAAAGATGATGGTTTTTGTAAAGAATCTTTTACTGGTAAATTATTGCTAGTTGTGGCTGTTGTTATTGTTGTTAATGATGATGACAATCCAGTACTTGTAGAAGGAAGAGTAGTAGCAGTTGTTGTTATTATTGGAATAGATCGACGATGTTGTTCAGGCTTTGGTGGTGGTGAAAAAGGTTCCATTATATTAGTTTTTGAATCTAATGTATTTATATAATTAATTAAAGGAGATTCAAATGGTATTGATGGTATTTCATTATCATCACCATGACGTGGTGTTGAACCAATTTCAAAAAATATAGGTTCAGATGGTAATGGAGTTCCCATTGGAATATAATCAGAAGGTGGAGCATATTGAGTTCTAATACTATTATTATTATTAACCTGATTATTATTATGTTTTCTTTTTCTTGAATTCTTTTTAGGTGTTGTTGTAGTAGATGTTGTACTATCTTCTGTAGTTATATTTTCAGAAGTTACAGGAGTAGTTGTAGTAGTAGTAGAAACTTGATCAATTTCAATTTCATCATCATCAACTTTAGTATTACTTGCCAATTTTGTTGTTTCTTCTTTTTCATCATTACTTACATTTTCA
>JAQGBI010000849.1:0-12535 GCA_034698325.1 Sminthurinus elegans | reverse complement strand
AAGATTCTATACAAATCGTCGTCTGTAGGTGGTTGTATTGTAGAAACGGAGTCCCTGTAAAAAAAGAAGAGAAGTATATGCATATGTTATAGGAGATCTGTGAAAGAGAATTCGTACTGTACATATATATGTATGCATAGTATAAATTAATGAGTGGATAAAATGTGAGTAAGTATTAAATTTAAAAAAAAAAAATCAATTTTATGGTATTATTTTGTTATGCGTCCAGATAATAATGAAATTTTATATTACAATAAAGAGGGGAAAATAGAAAGAAAAAAAACCTTATTTTTTCAAGCCAATTGATGAATACACAGCAATAAACCACCGCATACAATGCGTGAAAGAATACAAAATTCCATACGGCTCCAATTACACAGATTTCCCACAACATACCAACAATCTTCAAAGGAAAGGTTTCAGACAAGGTAAGCCAAGGCCAAATGTAACGTTGAACGTAGCGATCATTTTGAGAATCAGTATAAAACATTATTCCAAAAATAATTGGTACAAAAAAGGAATTTAACATTATAGAAATGGCAAAAATATTGATTAGAACAGAATTTGATTCTTCTTCTCTCAAGCAGTCTGAAAATTTTGCCTCCAATTTACGCCAAAATTTATTGGTATTGGGTTTTCTGGGACAGATGTTTGAAGTTTGATTTTGCATTAGTGTCATGATTTTCCTACGGATAAATGGTGCCTCTAAAATACAAAATATACATACCAGGTAGTTTACGTTTAGACATATGTATCTCAACCATAAATTACGAATGGCATACTAGTAACTGTACATTGTACAGTGTACACGTACTGAGCACTGATGTAATAAATAATTTATTCCTTGTAATGCAACTACACGAAACCAAGAAATGGAAAAGGTAACATAGTCAATCGTGGCACTGAATAGGGAAAAAAAGGTTGCCAGCGAATGACATATAATATGAATTTACAATGGAGTAAAAAAAACAAAGAGAAACTTACTTTTAAATTTATCAAAATGTAAAAGGGCATTGAAGCAATGCGCTATGTCATCCTGATTGTAGTAAATATTTAAATTCATAACAATCCACACAGTGTACGCACTTATCAAGAAACAATCGATTGCTAAGCTAGATACTTTTCTAGGTAAAATATCCATGTTATTACGGTCCTTCTTTTCAGCATAGAAAGAAACTCCTTGCAGAAATATAAATAAAAGCCACAACATGTAGAAAATATTCCAAAAACACATGAAATAAAATGCAATGTGTGACATTTTGGAGTTTGAAACACTCAATTTTTTTTCAACAAAACTAAATGGTATAAAAAGACAATTTAATTTGAAACTTTTTTCAATAAGTTGACGATTCAACTCCGTCAGTGCCATTTTAAATGTAACTCAAAAACAAATAATGCAAGAAAAAGAACACAATCTAGAGCGTAAGTTTGGTTTTTGATTTTTGACAGAAATCGGCTTCAATTGTTTAAGGTTCAAATTCTTTTTTGTTATGACTAACCTAACTAGTGAAAAGTTTTCCATGAATTCCAACTTTTAACAAATATGGCTATAGATATTACGTATAAACTTTTTGGGACAGAAGACAGAATACAAAAGTATTAAATAGCTACATTTATGTCATTTTACCAAACGTTCTGAAATACTATAATGCCCATATAACTTCTACATAATATCTAGTTTTATGTCATCATTTTATCTACATTTTTAACAATGTTTGATTGGACAATTTACTTGTGTTCCATGAGTTTCAAATTATATGGAGAGCAGAACTAGGAGAGTATAATGGCATTTAAACTTATACTGGGGTTCAAAAAAGCGAAACGTGTGTACACCTGAACCCACTTGCCTAAATATATCTGCGTCTTACTACTTATTTACTACGGAGTTTTTCCAGATTATGGAAATACTTTTATTTTGCATTTTTAAAGATAAAAGCTTTTAAAACTGGCCATGTATTTCACTAGTATTTCACTCCGAACCCTAAAACTTCATTGTATAGCACAGAAACGGATTAATGTCAAGATACCATTCATATACCAAGTAATTGCAATAAATTGGTATATTATAATGTTATGCTAGTTCCGAAACTTTTCATTTATTACCAAAGTTGTATCAAGATTGAATGATATGCATAACGTAAGAGATAGGAGGATGTAATTACATGAGATTTTGTGTGTATTCGTTTTCCCCAAATAAATGAAAATCAATGGATGCGATTACAATTTTACAATCTATGCTATGTATACATAATTGCTTTTTATATTTAGAAATATTTACGGAGTTTTACGAAATGATGAGTCGTGTGTATGAAATATATGATTCGTTAAAATTAAAAAAAATAAATGAATGGACTCTCAATGATTTTTTTTTTTTTTTTTTTAATAATTTGAAGCATTTTACACGTATTCTATTTATTAGCATAATATATAATAATATGTAAGTGAATAATATTTTTTACATAAAGGGTAGCATAATTAGTACTTGTAGTAACACATTTCATGTACTTGTTCAAGGTCAACACACAATACAATCGTAAAATTGGCTCGAATCCCATGTATAAATGTCATCATCTCATTTATGTATTGTTAATTAATTCGAGAATTGGCTAAATAAAAGCGGACTGACATTAACACCGTCTACCACAATTCTTTTTTCTTTGTTTACAATATATTACTTTTTAATTGACACTTAATGTATGTGTATGTATATCTTAATATACCTTTGTTTAATAGATTTCTCATGATTATTAACTTTTATAGCTACCTTACACATTACATGATTTTTGTATTGTGTCCATGTACCTTTTTTGTTTCATGATATATACATCATCAGTAATCCAATGTTTTAACTCTCTCAACTATAAAGTTATCATTTTCAAATTTCCTTAGGTAATATATGTATATGTATGTATCTTTTGTTAGCTTTTTGTGTGTATGTTGCCACTGTTTATTTCTCTCTCGATTTCTTTCTTTTTCGATTTCACTTTTTAAACGCTTGTGTATATAGTAGTCATTTTGTTATTTATTATTGATTAATAATTATCATTATTATTTTATTTTTTATTATTATTATTATTTATTTTTTTTGTAGTTTTTAAAACTTTTTTTTAATTTTTTTTTTTCAAAAACGATAACAATCCTTGTAAAGTAACAAATGATTGTAAAAGAATCATTATCGTTTTTCATTGTTTTTCATTTTAGTTTTTTTTCATGCTATTTTCCCTTGTCCGAGCACTACATTAATGATATATATTTTCATTTTCATATTACAATACATAATATTATGACAACGCTAACAACTATCATATACGCACAACTAACTGCAATTATTTAACACTTGTTTAGAAGTCCCTATAATATAATATTTAGGTAATGTAATATTGTTATTGTAAAGTTTTATTAATATATATAATACCGTTGTTCCTCAAAATCGAATTACATGAGGTACGTAATTGACAATTACTAATTATATATGTATATGCACAATCATATGTAACATAGTAAGAATAATAATACGAATACATTATACACATGGATAATAATATAACCATAATTAAATAGAGTTAGATACACACGAGGGAGGACCTACCTACCTATATTAACACGACTTAAAACTAATTCATGTAGTAATAAAACCGTATATTGTGTAGATGAATAGTTTATACAAGATTAAAGATGAACGATGTGTGTTTATCAATATAATATTTGTTGGACGAAGACACAAAATATGGGTATATATTTTTCTTCATTTTTTTTTGTTTTTTTTTCTCATCCTATTTTTATGAGTTTTTGTAATCTCTCATTCATTTGAGAGGCTTTTTTTTCTGCTATTTTCATTTTCTAAAACAAATTCCCTAAATCTATAATATATACATGTACACATATCATTTCCTATTATAAATAAGATCTGTAACAAAAAACAGAAATAGCAATAAGAATAATAAAATGTATATAGTATATATATAGTAATTCAATATTTTGAGTGTATTTTTTGGTATGTTTTTTTTTTAAAAGATCAAAACATATAATATATAACTTTCATAACAATAATATATAGTTTAAAGTTTTATCAAAAACAAAACAAAAAATCAATGAGAGCCTGAACAGTAAAAAAAACTGTCTTGTTCCCGTCATATTATAGGGGCGAAACTCTAACGGTAACTGGCTTTTTACACTAGATATAAAGAGCTTTCAGGCTCCAGCGTACCGACATGTTACAGCTTCACCCCATCGCCTATGTTCTATAGAAATATGTACACACCGTATAATAAGCATGATAACTTATATAACTAGGAATAACAATAAAAAGGTAAAACAGTTTTTTGTTTATATATATATGACATAATAAGTAAGTACGTTTTCTCTATACAGAATTAAATATTAAATACACACGTGTATATAGTCATTTTTAATGACAAGTCCCAAACGAAATGATGATAACTATATATGATAATACAACAAGCTAAATAGTGTACAATAAAATGTGTAGTAAACGTTTTTTTTTAAATTCGTGTGTACATTTCATAAACATTTTATAAAGATCATTTTGTTATATTTAAAGTTCAGTTTATTTTATGGCTGCTAATAAATGAACAGACTCTCTCACCTTCTATTTTTTGTTTTGTATATATTTAAAAAAAAAATAACAACTAATGACATAATCATATCATTATTATTATTAGTTTCTTTTTTAAAAAACTTAGTATTATTGTAATGAGCAGAAAGAGAGAGAGAGAGAGAGAGAACCCCAGAGCCTGTATACATATATAAAAACACATATTTCATGTGTCAAAATCACTATCTTTAAACTTTTAATATTATACTTTCTCTGTATTGTTTTGGTTTTTTTTTTTTGAAGTTTTCACTTCAGCACTCGTCAACTGTTCGTATATGTATAATTTGTTTATGAGTCAAAATGTTGATTAATTTTTCAATCTTTGATATATAATATGTGGTTTTCATAGTTATGGTTTTTTATGTATATATATATATAGTAGTAGTATGTATTATATAGTATAGGTACATACATTTTCTTCTTTTGTCCTATAATACTAAATACTAACATATGTTTTTATTACACACGATGAAAAGTTACAACATTTACTTGCTCAGAAGTAAGTATAAAATGTCTCATTTACTGGGGCATTGAATACATATACTAGAGCTAAATGTGACATTTTATACGCATAAGAACAATATATTTTATATTATAACATATATATAGTAGTAATGGTCACTCATTGTTTCTACATTTATATATGAATGTATTTGAAGGGTTTCCTCTCTCTTTTTTCCCTAACCAGTTTTCAATTCCAAATTTACTTGTACCATTTTGAACGTAATGTACTTTTTCATTATTATTTAGTATATTATTATTGTTTTTGTAAATTTTTTTGAATGATTTTGAAGTTTTTTTTTTTTGTCTTTTTTTCTTTTTTTCTTCCGATGCTTTCCTTATTACCTAGTATCATCAGTCATTATTCATTATATGTACTTTTATATGTATCTACAAATATATATGTATATATATAAGTATATCATGATTGAGGTTTTTATTTTAGGTATTGTGATTATATAATACACTATGTGGACTTGGAGATTTGGACTGAGAATGAGTAGAGGGGTTGTTTTGGCACAACCCTCTAATGACTCGACATGCTATTGACATATTTTCGATAATATTCGTATCGTCTTCAAAATGGATCTTTCAAAAAAAAAAAAAGTTGAATTTTATTATATTTTTATTTTCTTTTGAAAGATCATCATCCTGTTTCAATCACCTTATAGACATAAACTCGATACACTTAGCGATAATAGTGTGTACTTATTAAATTATTTTATGTAATAATCAGTAATACCCTAAAAGCTAGTTAAAGGTATGTTCAGACTCACTTTTATTAATTTAATTAATATGCTTAACTAAGAAAGTACGTCGATCTATCTCTCGAAAAATCTGCGTATGGATTTTTTACTTAAAATATTACTTATACATACATAAATATATATATGTATATACATAATATTGTTTTCTTTTCCGAAAAAGAGGATAGGTAGGTTTTTTTCATTTCCGATACTATAATCAGTGTATTAAAATGCCCTGCTTTTTTTCCAGACTGCTTGTGTGTAGTATATGTATTGTGTATTACACAATCATATTCTACACATGTTTTTACTTTTTATTTTATTTTTTTGTAACATCACAATATAGCTTGAGTTTTTTTATCTTCTGTTTTGGGGACTTTTTATGTGTCATTTTAAAAAATGTCTTGAAACTCGTTTGTTTTGTCATTATTTTGTGTTGGTGATAGTAATATATATATATATATATTTAGTTTAAAGGCGCATATAGCATACTTTTTTAATTTGCAATACTTTTTTTTCCGAAAAGAAAAATATTATTATTATTATGAATGTCCGTTTGTGTAATAAGTAAGTGTATAAAGTTTAATGTATGACTGTAATTAAATTGTCAAGAATATCATATATAATGTACAATACCTATCCTATACATGTATACTAATAATATTGTTTAGTGGTTTAAAGCTTTTGTATTAAATGGTTTTTGAAAAAGTGATTCCTTGTGATTATATCCGATAGAAAAAGAAATTATTTTAAATACACGGTAAATATAATCAAAACTAAATATGTCCAATACTTGTATAGTTGTACATGCATAAATACAGGCAAAAAAAATGAATTAAGGAGAATACAAAGAATGACTTTGGTATTTCGTTCAAACGATATTAAAATAATGGTACAAATGTATTATAGATATAGGTAGTAATTAAATCCATATTATTGTTTAAGAATAATATATTATTATTATACTACATAATACTATTTAGTTTGTTCTTGTGAAACAAGATAAAACAAAGCAAAAACGAATGTTGACTACATGCTATATAAATAGAAAAAGTTGTGTGGAACATATATAATATACTGCAAGGCTGTTTTGTATATAACTATATATTATTAATGTTTAATTTTATCTCCTGTTTTGATTTTTTAGTCATCACTGTAATCCATATATATGCAAGTAAGGTTTTTGTTTTATTTTTTGTTTTAGACACTGATCATTATTATTCATCATGATTAGTCGAGCTAAGTTGATTAGTACTGTGTCTATTGTACGCTTTTTCTATTACGATTACTTGATTTATTTTGCTTTAAATAATCTTTATAATGGCAAAGGGTACATTATTTTTCTTTGTTTTAATCATCGAGTCCGTTTTTTTTGATATCCTTATATCATTACGTGATATTACTATTAAAATTTTTATGTAGAGTAATATAATATAGTACTAAATTCACATATTGCGTAGAATTATTATTATTTTCATCATGTTATGAGTTCCGAGACAAGTATAATTGAATTCTCATGTATTATGAATTGTCCTTTGTATAAACGTGTATTGTTATAATCGTGTAGGCCGAGTACCTAAATCTACGTGTAAATATATTATATTTAAGTTTTTTGTTCGTCCAACTTTTTATTGATCCAGGATCCTAAAAACATAGTTTTCACCTATTACTTATTGAATAGATAATACATATTGTATAATAATTTAATTATTATAGTATATGAGTACAATATACAGTCGCCTCAATAGATCACCAGCTTTGATAATACTCGGAACGTAATTAAATATAAGTTTTTTTTTCACAACTTCTCTCCCTCCCCCTCGAAAAACATGTACTTTTTCTGACTATACACTGACGATGAAAAAGGAATATTGTGTTCGTAGTAGTACAACAATAACCATACACCTATTTTCTATTAACCTTTTGTGAAAATGTCCTATGATTAATTGTCCGTAAATTGTAGTAAGTATTATATGCGCAATTTTTGAAGGGATCATTCAGCACTCATTTTTTATCACATGAAATGTATTAACAACATTTGCATGATGAATACATCATTATTCGTATTGTAAGCGTTAAAATCGAGTCTCAATTCATTTATTTGTTTATACTCTCTCTCGTATATAATATTCAAAAAGAAGTCACAAGTCAAATCTTGTCAATTTCACAGCTATAAATATATTATATATAGGTGAGATAATGTCATGTCTTGTATAGTATGTTTTTTTTATGCGTTTCATTTTTCCTAATATTGACGAGTTTTTTTCACTTATGACTCCTTTCTTTTGTTATAGAGTATTTCTCTTTTGTTTGTCTCGGCTTCGTCTACTTTTAGGTTTACATATTCACATTCATTTTTCACACATCAACGTTTTACAATGAACACTTTCTCCTCATTCTTTTCACAGCCAGTTGCACGTATATTTTGTAATTGTACCTCTCTTCAATTCATTGTAAATTCTGATCATAACAGTCGTTTTTTTAACAACAAAAAAACAAACAAAATATCATATGAAAAGGTATGTATATATACATATTTATAATGGATTGTAGAGTACACAAATAATAAATTGGTTCTTTAAGTTTTAAATGTACCTTTTGATTTCCACAACTATCAACCAAACAGAAAATCCTGGTTATAAATTATATAAATAATTCATAATGCAGATAATGACTATACAAAATTCAGTTCATTTCGTATTACAATATAAACATTATTATAATACTAAAATTGTATACAAATACACTAAGGATGATCAATATACGACGAAAGTACCGAACAAATACACTTAAAACGGAGTGCAGTATAAAAGATCTACATGAACACTGTTTCATTTTTTTTTTTAGGAAATACTTTTTTCAAAAAAGAACATTAGAATATCACTGCTTGAAAACAAACATTAATTACAAGAGAATATAACAAAGGAAGGATCAATGTGTTTGGAGTTTGGAGAAAGCTTGAAGCAAGAATTACACACTTAATACAAAAGTACTAAAAGTAAAAGGGAAAATTTGAACATTGATAACATGTTAAGAATACTTTCTCCTACAAAACAAACATGGAATTATTTAATGACTTTCATTTAATGTATATTTAATTTCTTTAAATATCGTTTCAACAATACAAATTTAATTACATATACCCTAAATCATCAATTACTATCCACAGAGTTTATATTTTTTTAGGTAAATCTCTTTTACTTTCTCTGGAAAATGTTGTACCAAAAAGAGCTGTAATTGAAGATTTTGAGTACATACATTATGAGTATAAGTACGCTCTGTTGTAATGGTATATATAAGATTACTATTACATTTACTCTGAATTGAGAGATTTTGTAGACGTTGACAAGAAAGAAGAGAGAGAAAATTTGTAAAGCGTGTCTTTGGTGATAGCCGTCAATGATCTTTTACGTACAGAGGCAGAAACGCATACATGTGTGTATCTTAATATATAGAAGAAATATATATATATGTCATCATACGATGTTTATGTATTTTATAGGTTTTTAAGCACGCTTATTTCCGTCTTTATATCATTATTATATATATAATAATAATTATTATTATTAGTTGTAATAGTAGTAATCTTAGAATTTTGTTTTGTAAATTAATATAATATAGTATAGAAATCCTATAATATAATATAGTGATCAGTATAACTGACTATTGTAGTATAATTATTATTTAAAAATGCATGGAATCAATGTAGTATGTATGTACCAATGTATATATTATATATATAATAACATTCGTTTAACAAAACTAATTACTTCAATATGTTTATATAGGTCATTGAATTTTGAGCTTTTCGGTTGTAATTTGGATGTTTGTGTGATGTAAATTTTTCGTCTACATCTTACTAAATAGTTGTATTACTTAAATACTCTTTTTTTTCTCCTTAATAAAATGTTAGACAATTCCATGTGCAAACTAGCTATATGCATATATATATATATATAAATCTATACCACAGTTTTGATTAACTAAAATCATTCAATTTTAGAGATATAGCGTGTTTACAATATAATGCATACATATTATATGATATAAAATATACATACATCTGGAAGTATTATTGAAAACTTCAAAAGTAAAAGGAGAGATAGAATAGAATGATATTTTAACGTAATATGTCTATATATGTTATTACTCAGAATATATACTTGTATTATTATTACTTTTCCCCCTTTTCTTTTCATTTTAATATTATATATATATCAAATACCAAATACTGAGAATACTTCAAAGTACACACTTACAATTATTATATAATAGTAATTATTATTATATTGTATAATATCATATGCTTCTACTAAAAGGTACTTTCTGAGCTGAGCAAGGAAAATAATGTACACGTAATCAGAAACGTCTGACCCATTTTTGACATAAATATGTATAGGTCGTCGTTGTAGATCTTACAAAAATTGTAACTTTTTTTCCATTACTCTTTCATAGTTTATATATGTTTTACTTCCACAACTCATTTGTTATTAATTACTATAAATTACTATAGTATACACACCTAAAACGAGCAAGCGAGTAAAATAATATCTTATATATATACATATATGTACATACGTATATATAAATTATACTCGCAAAAATCCAATAGAAAAATGAAAAGGACTTTTCGGGCACAAAATACAGGAGAAAATCAGACTCGTGCTAACACATTAGTAAACTCTACATCATTATGAATAACCTCTCTCTAATATATATATAGTAATTATTATTAATTATACATATATGTAGCAATTTGAATTTGAACTTGACAATTTGACTCGAGTGTCCCACCTAGAACTACATTTATTATTTATTATTATATGAAACACAAAATTATTTTAAAATGCGTTAGAATAAAATTCACACTGATTCAAAAAGAATAACTCTTTGAAAGACACGACACAAAGGACTAACATTTTATTCCCTTTTTTTTAAAAAAAAAAAAAAATTATTGAGAAACTGACTGAATCTTGATCATAATATACTTATTATTTATGTCCCTATACATAATATAACTATATTATATACTATAACTATACCTATTAAACACTTAAGTAAAACTAATACTATGGTTTGTAGGCATTTTGAAGATTTGTATTGCAGCAAAACATCTCCACAGTAATCATAACATATTATCATTTATCTATCAAGAAGTGAAGCTTTAACTTTACGTTCTCTTTTGCTATCTCTCTTTCTGTCTAAACTGTACTTGTACGATAATGCAGTACGTTGCCCTTCATCAATAATCAAAGATTCAATCACTTTCATGTACAAGAGTCATACAATAAAGAGAGATAGTTTTACTGATAAAAATCGTGTAAGTTCAACATTCTCAAAATTTTCGTTGTCTACTCTGGATTTTTTTTTTTTGATTAAAACTATTATTTGTGTTTTTTGTATATACATATATTTATACACATGTAATCATTCTAAGAGGTATTGTATAATATGTATACATATGTATAAATGGGGGTGTATTTGTGAATTCACATGAATGTTGTCTCATTACAATATGATATAATATACATATAATATATATATATATAGTATACTACATAAGTAGTACAACTTAACTACTGTATCACACCAGAAATTACTGGATTCAAGCATTATCTTTTTTTTTTAGAAATTATCTATGTGTAATGTGTATTGTATAAATATTATCCTAAAATATATTGATTAAAGTAATTAATATTAGGATCTTTTATGATCGGAATTTTTCAGTAGTGGTCTGTTGTGTGTCTCCTTCATTTTAATGAAGGTTGGCATTATGGATATGACAATCTTAAACCTACATATTACACCTATTTACCTATTTATTATTAGCTCAAGAACCCTTAATATATTATACTTTTTGGTTTTATTTCTGCAAGATATATATTATATAATGTATATATATATATTTATCTCAATCCTTGAATAGCAAAGGGATTACACGGTAACCGTATTTCATTTTCTCATCATATTAATAATATAGTCTTGTTGTTGACTTAATAAGTGGGTCAGTATTTATACATATATATAGAAATATATATATATGCATATTTTATATGTATACATACAATATATTGCAAAAAATCCTTTTATACAAATGTTTGAGTTTTAAAATGTTCAAACCAAACATATGAATAAAATTCAGCACACAACTCGCAGTTGTAACTATTACATGTTGTGACACATGCCTGAGTCTAGAATAGTATGAGTTCAAAAGTCCTTTCATAAGTTAATTGAGATGGGATTGACTAAAATATTTTAAGGTCAATTGTATTAGTAACATTCACACTCTCCCCAAAAGTTTAGGATACAGATTAAAATACATTATATGACCAAGAATGCTTTGAGTATGTAGTAGCAGTGTATTACAGAGTCTATAATAATAATAATAATAATAATAAAAATAATACTCACAAATTCCCTTTACTAGAAAATTCAAAACGATATAAAGAAAACAACTTGAAAATAAAGACGCCAATCATGTAGTATGCTTGGTACGTCGATATATATGCTAGTTTTGACGTAGAAAACCCGAAAGGTTACTTTAGAATTAAGAAAAATAACTAATAGAAAATTGTATTATTATTAATAATAATTATACTAATACCAATAAAAGTGGATACATTTTTACAAGAACTGACAATTTAACATGAGATAAATAATTTTAGTCAAAGGT
>JAQGBI010000848.1:0-12537 GCA_034698325.1 Sminthurinus elegans | reverse complement strand
GTCGTACCTTGATCTATTTTTTGATGTGCGGATCATGAAAATCCGTTCAGCCGTTCGGGCCTCAAAGCAGACACAAACATCCCCATTAGAATAACATAGGGAAAATATATGAACCTCCCCTTAAGCTGACTTTAGGCACAGTTCATTTCTACAGTTTTTGACTTTTTTCAGGTCTGTCAACGGAATTTAGAATATATTTTTTACTACACAAAAAGCAACAGCTGTGTTCCATTGTGATGCATCTCAAAAACTAAGCCTTACACGTGGACTTTTCTGGGAACCGTCGAAATCCATTTATGGATTCACATTGTGAATACATACTTCATGTACGTCTTTGATAAAAATGGATGGCGGTGCTCACAAAAGTCTACCTGGAAGAAGTATTTTTGAGATTCCTCAAAAAACATAGTTGTTACTCTTTGTGTATAGTAATTATATCCTAGATTCCGTTGACAGACCTGAAAAAAGTCAAAAACTGTAGAAATGAACTGCGCTTAAAGTCGGCCTAAATATTGCACTTTTTTCAGTTTTTCAATTATTGAGCCTTTGTCTAGGATTATCCTAGGTAGATTGACATGGTTTATAAGTTAAATTGACTCAGAATAGAGTATAGTTTTATGCACAAGCCTTAAAAATGGTGTACAATAATTTTCAATAGTCGTTTCCAGGTTGGTCTGATGAGGATTAAGTTTATTTCTACTCCATGCATAATACTTAGGAGGGGTTTGCTGTCTTAAAACTTAATGGTATTCATCTTATGCTTGTTTATTTTTTCAGCACTAGACCCAGCGCTGCCTTTATTTGACACTGTTGTAGATTCAGAAAGAATAGACCCAACTGATGGTATTATTATTAAGGAACAGATTCGAAGGAATTCAAAAAACTTTCAACGTTGTTTTTGTCACATATAACACGACTGAAAATTGATGAATTTGGTATTTCCTATTTTTATGTAAAGGACAGTTCGTTGATGTAGTACATTCCGCTGGAGGTTACTTATGGGAAAATGGAATTAGTATGCTTGAGCCAAGGGGCCACATAGACTTTTATCCAAATAATGGAAGGTATGATTCAAGTCTTTTATGTAGTTTAGAAGTTTTCATTTACAAGCACTAAATTTCGTAATAGGATATTTATTTATGATTTTCTGTAAATATACATAGGTCACAACCCGGGTGTGAAGGAGAATCGTTTGGTAAATATAACCCACTTGACCAATTTCACGACGTCGTGCTTTTACTCCTGAGAAATAATTCGTGGACTTTACAGTTTTTTAATACTCAAAACTAAAAGTTATTTATATTTATTTTTTTTGCATTTCTCTACTAAGGAACTTGCAGTCATGGTCGAGCTGTAGATTTCTTCACCGAGAGCTTTAGAAATAATTTCGGATTTCCAGGTTGCAAATGTGAAATAGTGGAAAACTATTTACCGGGTGATTGCAATTGCTCTGAAAGAGAATTTTTGGGAATTTCTACTCCATCAAGGTATGAAGAAATTCATATAGATGATGCTATTTCATGGCGTGATTTGTCTACTGTTTATTAGTAATTAGTATACAGTAAGCGATTCTGTGCTTAGTCGGAATCACAAATAAAATCTCCTATTCCCTATTCAACCTTTCACTTTATAAGCAATAAGCATACAAAGTGAAAGTTTAATGAAATTCTCAATGTTTGTCTAGCCATATAAACTTTCTCTTGCTCAGAAAGTTGTTTTTTCTTGTTTTCACCAAACAATTAGTCATTGTTTGTATGTAGTACTTATTGAATGGGTTTGATTTTTTTTTTAATTTTCAGTGCTCGTGGGTCATACTACCTCCGTACTTCAGCGTCTTCTCCATATGCTTTAGGAGAAAATGGCCTAATGAATTAAAGTATAAAACTGGAATAATAATTAAACCATAATTGACGATCATGCTTTTGATATTTGATATGTTTGTAATTTGTAATCCATGTGCTAAATTTTGTTGCAAAATATATGCTTATTTGAGTAAATAAATAGTTTTCATTCAAACATGTATATGACAATCTGAGTTGGTAGCTTGCGAATTCGCATTTATGACGTCACTGGCTCAGATTCCTTGTTCTCACGTTGAAAGACAAAAACTGTGAGTGGCTTCGATGTTCATAAAAGTTTTATGCAGTCTAATTCGAACGCCACTTACACCTTTTCTCTTTCAACTTGAGAGCTTTCAGTTTGATGGGCTAATGTTAAACAGTACTGAACATTCAGCCAATCACAGCAGATCGAGGGAATCTGAGCCAGTGACGTCACAAATGCGAATTCGCATGCTACCAGCCTAGATTGTCGTAGACCTGCATTCAAAGACATAGCTATATGCATAAATAAATTGATACATTCAAATTAGACATTTACTGGTATGTATAATTATACTTATTTATTCATGGGTGACTTTTATGTGACTGGCATATGGTAGAAACATTTTTGAGCAAAGTTTTGAAAGCATTAGAAGTTTCTCTCATTACTTGTAACATACAACATGTAAACACTGGACGTTGAGTATTGCTTTACGGTAAATTACATATTGCATATAATATAGGAATTACTCACAATCACTATACTACACATCACATAATATTACACATTACATTTTAAAACACATTATATCATTTATCATTATTATTTGGTCTTGTGTTTCGGAATGATGAGAGATTTACATTTACAAGTTACATGTGAATATAATATATTTAAGAGTATCCTGTGTACAGACATGAATAATGAATAACGTGAAGTGACTTTTAGAATTTTTTTTTGAACTGACTTTTTGTAAAAACAAACCAGACACTTTTATCCGAGGTGAGGACACCGTTATCAATTAATATTACAATATTGACGATAAGTTATCTGTCCTAATAATTGGTAACTATATAAAAGAAAAAACTAGACAGAAAGGATAACAACTACAAATATTTAGTATAAAGTCACGACTATTGTCAACACATGAAGACATAATTATGTATTGAGAGCTATAGAGTTAGATAATATAGATGGATGCATATGTGTGTATTCATTTGCATGAGTGCTATTCACTTGTGTGTACTCTTTATAAAAGTGTTTAGGCATTGTGAAGTAGAATTTGAACGGTCATGTACACATTGATTCCCATTCCAACGAAAAAGGCCAATGCTCGAGCTGGTTGTGGTATCGGGAAAATAGCATACACGAGGGTATGAACAATCCGAGAAATTGCAAACACTTTGAACAGTAAATTGGCTGTGCTCAGAGCTGGTGAAGTTGTAATGTAGAGAAATCCAATAGCAAAAAAAGGTAGGATATTCTCCAAATCGTTCAAATGTGCCCTATGAATGCATAAAAAATGAAGTTTTTCAGATTTTTGTTTTTTGGTGAAAATAAAAAAGTTCATGTACAAAGACAGTGTACATTTTATCATTTATATAGGTGCATTAGTTTTTCCTATTGGTATACCTGCGAACTCTCTCAACATCTGGATCAGCCAGTGTCACCTTTTGCTTCTTTTTGTCCATGAGATCCTCTGGATTTGCAAATGCCTACCAAATTACAATTTAGAACATGAAACATGTAATAATTAATTATTTATGATTATTTTATACCCCATAAGTTACCAGTTCAAGTCAAACTAATATAGATTATACATTTTTTTATACCAATATGTATAACGTCACTTTAAATTTTGCATTACCCCTTTACGGATTCGGTTGAAAGCTGTGAGGATGACCATGAAGAACAGCTTCAAAGCCAGAATACTGGACCAGTATGCGTATGATTGAAGTAATGCACTACTCACGTTCAAAGCCATATTGATTTATATACCTGCAGAAACCATTAAAAAGTACACACATGCATTTTACATATAGGTATACATATCATACTTAAAATATATTATAAGATTTGAGTAGAAAGAGAAATTTTATATGAATCCAAGACATGAATTAGATATATAGAGTATGTAATTCATGTAATCCAAGTGCGAAATCATTGATTTTGTGTTTTCACCGCTAAAGTAATTCTAAAAGTCAAAATTTATCACATGTTGAATCAGTTTAAGTTACTTTTCATCAGTTCAAAATCATTAGCTATACATATTATCTAGAAATAGCTTTTTCGTGTTTCCATTCTTCTACTGCAATTAAACAGTATTTTAAAGAATCTTTTGAATATAAGTAGTTTATAATTGATACTAGCTTCAAGTACATTTTGTGTAGACTCACGCTCAAAACTCAAAACGCGTCAGAAGTTATTGGACGACTTATCCAGATTTGTATAAAAATATAAAATAATATAATAATTACTCATTTCAAAGTGAAACATTATACGAGTGGATTGTAGTTATTATATAAAGTCTTTTGGCTTAGCTAATATTGTGTGATTGTATAAAAAAAATTGTCTTCCTATAGCTCACTTGAATCGAGGTAAAAATAATATGATATAGAAAGAATTAAAAGTTAAAAGGCACTTTTAAAGTGACTTGAGACTATAGATTTTAAACTTACCTTTAATATCTAGGCGTCTGCACTATTAAATTTTATATAATGTTAGTTTACCAAAATATTTAATATCTTTTCACAGTGACTTTGTACTATTGACCACACAAACTATGACTGAAATGACTTCTTGGATCTGCTGTCAGGCGTCAGGTAAACTATATGTATACATAATATTATGTACTATCTTGTATAATATTATGACTCTGTTGGAGTATCATGGATCGATATATTGAGCGTGTATATACACATAGATATATATGATACTGCTGGACTGTGTGTTTCGTAACTTTTATATACGAATCGTATATCATACATCCTGGTGATCAAAGATATAAAATGTACATACAGAAGTATATTACATAAGTATTAAGTATAATATGTAGCATATTAGGTAGTATCTAATAGGTACATGTGTGTGTGTAAAGCAAGTCCAAAGTTTTCTCTTCATTTAAATGGTATATTGAACTATATACACGTGGGAAATTGCGCGTATTCACAGAATAATATAACATTCATAAAATATAAAAAATATTATCATGTTCAAGTTGCCCAACTAAAAAAAGGAAAAAAATATTTTGTTGTAGAGTTTTAGATAAAGTTAACAACATACAAAACAGACAAAATGATCCAATGAACAATTCAACAAAAGAAGAAAAATGGAAAGAGTTCACATAACAGAACATAGCAGACACGCAAGATAGAAATTATTCACAACAAAAGACTTTAAACACGAAGAAGGAGAAGAAGAAAATGGGTTTAAGTTTAAAATACATTGGAAAAGTCATAGCTTTCCTTATTCTAACATCTTTTTTAAATGTCTGTACAAAAGGTATGTAATTCAAATAAATTTATTTGTAATTTGTAATTTAAGTTTTAATATATGTACCATCATAAAATGTTTTGTAATGCACGATATTATGTTGTTCTATCTGTTATGAATGCCTAATATAATATATAAGGTCAGCTTAAACATCAAAGTCTTACTAATTAATTTCACATTACATTTCCTTTGTAACTTTTAGAAAATGACAATAAGATTGCAAGCATATCCAAAGCTAATGTAGATAGTAAAGAAGACACTAAAACAAGTAAAGAGTCAACTCAAGATCCAAAAATGTTACCAATCGTTCGTGACGGTTTTGATGGTTGGACTAAACAAGAAAACCATCATGTAAGTCAATCTAATAAATAATAACGTATAATTTTGTAAATCAATTAAGTAATCAAATGTGAATGTTTCAATACAAAATAAATGTATCTATGTCTTTTGACTTTAAACTATATATATATATTTTACATGTCTAATTTTTTATTATGATTACAGGTTGTAAGCAAAACTGATCCTGAAAAGTGTAGAAATTTAGAGAATACAGAATGTATAAATATTAGTGCAGATTGTATTGATATCGATAAAGTCGATCAGATTAGTAATAGTTGTCAATATGGGGAAAATGTAAAAAATGTATCCTGTACTGTAAAGTCTAACGTCCAATGTAAAGTAAGTATGCCTGTATAATTATATATTATATAATATATGTTCAAAAAATACAAAAGACTTTTGTGTGTGAATGTATTGTTTTTATATCAATTATTCAAAATAAAAAAATAGAAAAACTAATTTCTAGAAAGAATTACTAAATAATTTGATTTGATTTCAACACTTAACAATTTTAGGGTAACCGGACTTTTGAGAAGGAAATGGTTTGTCAGTATTGTTATCAAACGCCTCTGTGGCAGCAAATTTGTAATGGTGTTTCAACATGTAATTCTCTTGGATCGCCTCGTAACTATTTCAAGTTAGTAACATAAATAATGACATGATTATTTTTTAGTGTAAAATTCATAGAATGTATATTTTTGAATTTTTTACACATTGATTTTGGTATATATTATATATATATACATGAATTGTACTATGTTAGTGCTATGCTATGCTAAGAAGTTTTCTATTTTATTTATTTTTTTACAGAGCAAATTGTACTGTGATGCCAAATGTGATATGCCTTGGAAATCGTCATTTTAGTAGAATGATGCCTTGTAATTGGAAAAATGGTTATAGATGGTCAACTACTTTCATTTTAAGTGTTACACTAGGTGGTTTTGGAGCTGACCGTTTTTATTTGGGAAGGTGGCAAGAAGGCATAGGAAAGCTTTTTAGTTTCGGAGGTTTAGGCTTATGGACCATTATTGACATTATTTTAATTTGGGCCCGTTTTCTTGGGCCAGCTGATGGGTCATTATTCATAGATTAGTAGGAAATTGTATAATACGCAAATGGGCTTAAATCTGTATTATTCATATTATTTACTGTACTTTGATAATATGTCACGTAATAGTTTTAATAATGAGTTGTGTCTAAGTCTAAGTTTATAATGTCTAAGTTTGATTAAGATATTATTTACACGTAATTTTTTTTCGCATTTTATAATCAGTACAACAGCAATTTTTTAAACGTATTATTATGAAAAGTATAACCAAAGCAAAGTATAATGAGTAGCGTGTACATTGTACATAGATTTAAGGACTTAATTTGCAGCCCTATAGAGTTTGCAAAATTACTACAGTGTAGTAAATTTGCTACATGTATAAAATATTATGTTTTTGAGAACATTTTATCATTATTTATTGAAAATCTCATGAAAATGGTCCAAATATTTATTATACTTCTGTACGCATTATTAAATAGTTAAATGTAAAATACCTTGTTATAAAATGAAGTTTTTATATGTGCCCATATTTTTGAAGGGATGTATGTATGAGATTTTGATAATAATTATTATTGATACAGTAAAAATGAAGTATGAAATAAATTCCACAGAAGTTTTCTTGCTACATTATTACAAAGATAAAACATTTGTGTAGAAAGTATCTCTCATTATGCACGGAAAGAAATATTACGTTTTTTATATACATCAAAGTTCATGCTAATTAAACGTCTCATTATAAGTTAACAAAAGTTAGTGAGTGCATGATACTACATGTACGAGAATTCAATGTAACCTTTATCAAATGGAATTGCTTCAAGAAACAAAAAACGCGATTATGCATGTATGTGGTTTACTGTATATACTTAAGATTTCTTTAATGAACTTCTGTCAAACTATATTCTGTTACATATTATTATGAAAGATGTACTTCTCGTTGGATTTTGGATGACGGTGTGTGAGTAATTTTCTCTTAAAAGACCCAATTTACATGGTATTGTGTAACATTGTGATGTAAAATTTTCATTAGATATCAGACTTTTATGTTTTATTCTAATGATAATTATTATTTGAAGTTGGAATACATTACAAGAACTTGTATTATTGCCACAAGAGACAAGACTTGTATTATATTATACGTGTTGCATGTATGTATACGTACATTTTTCTTGCGGTTTTCCAGTTTTTCCATTTTTCATTCTGTATGCGTAATGCGTACAATTTACAACATGGAGCACAGAAAATGGAAAGATTTTTTAAACACTATTGTAAAACTGCAGTAATAACAGGTTATATAAAATAAAAATAAAAGGTTCAACGTTTTTAACAATATAGTCGCATTGCATACATCTATTACTAATTACTATGTATAGTATAATATATTTACCGTATCAATCATAGTCTAGATACTAATGATAAAATGTGAGTATATAATGTACAGAGATTCTTTTTCTTTTCCCTTACATATAATATGCTGTTCTATCATCACAATGATGTCACATTTCTGGTGATACAGGATTTTCTGACTGACCATGAGATTTTTCAACACCTTGTTCTAAAATTTCAATTGGTACTATTCCCGTATTGTCTGAATTAAAATTTACATGGCTTGATGGAAGACTAGTGTTTGAATTAGGAATACTTGTATTATCACTTTGTATGAGGTTTCCGATAGTAGTAGTAGTATTAACTAGATTAGTAGTTATGGGAGAAGGAGTAGGCTTATTGTTCCTATTGTTGTTATTGCTACTCCCATTAGTACTGTCATAATGGCCACTATTGTTTTTTGGGAGAATTTTCCGTACTTTTCCCAAGAAATTTAAAGCATTTACTCTTTGTTGACGAGCTGTTGATATTGTATTAGCTCTAGAAGAATTTGAAACTGGTATGATACGATTTGTTCGTTTTCCAAAAGATCCATGCCTTAAATTACCAATTCGATCAAGAAAACCCTGAACTTGTTGTCCGACTCGTTGGAGTAAAGTTTGAGGTACTGAAACTTGAGGGGCAATTTGTTCCTTTTTTAAAGAAAATATTGTTCTCATTGTGGATTTTGGTGTTTTCATTAACAAACTAGTAAGTCTTTCAATTTCATCAGAATTATTATCAGAGTCTTGTTTATGCTCTTGATCATGGGTATCATCTCCACCATCTTCATTTCTTTTACAATCATCATCTGTGAGTTTACTTCTATATTTCCCTTTCTTCCTTTTCCTTTTATTATTATGCCTATTTATATTCCTGTTTAGATTTTTGAAATTCTTCCTTTTTTTATCACCACCTTCATTATTTGAAACAGCAGTTAAAGATTGAGTGGATGGAAATTGTAATGGAACAGGAGAATTGTCTGGAATGGCAGAGTTTTCATAAGTCACATCATCATCATTATCCTTCATTTGATTTATTATAGTATTTACTTCTGTCCTCACAGTTTCAACATCTTGTCCTTCTGTTTCCACAATTCTTCTCATCATTTCTTTTCCTTCCGAATCCATTTTAGAAACTATAGTAAAAGTTTCAATTGTAGGGACTGATTCGTTTGATTTTGATCTCCTTTTTTTCCCTATTTGTCTAGTTTTATGCTTTAAGCAGTTTCGGACGAGTGGTAATCTTACAATCCAACGAATAATATAATGATTTTGTCTTATTTTCGTTCCATCTCTTGTTATTTTTGATTTATTTATTGCTGTCCTATATACTTTGAAGTTGAATTTTGGACTTTGATCTATGCTGCTATTATTATTATTATTAGTATTGTCAATCCCAGCATCATCAATATTGCTATTATCATTTTCATTTTGATCATTGCAGTCCTCATCCACAACAACATTATGCAAAATCTGTCCATCATCATTATGCAAATCAAAGTCAGATAATAATAATTGAAAATTTTTAGGAAGTTTTGTTCTCATGATTTCTTGACTGATGAGAGAAAGGGAATCCTTCTGTGTCACCGGTTGGATTAATGCATTTTCATGGTATAAAAGTTCATCTTCAAGTTTTGCATTATCATTAAAATGTGCAAATGTAGTAGCAGACTCATTTACATACTTTGAAGTCTTGTTCTCAGGAAGTGTATTTACCCAATCTCTTACAGATTTTTGTCGATAATGATATAATTCTTTCTTAACCACTTGTTTCATAAATCCATCATCTCCTGTTTTTGTTGTTGTCATCATACTACTTTCTCCAATATTTAATGTTGTTTGCGTGTTTGGATGATGAGATAGCCATTCAATACATTTTTCTAAACCATCAAATGTTTGTTGTACCTCACCATCTTCATCCTTTTTTTCTTTTCCTTTTTGCGACGCCCCTGTTTCATCATTATTTTTAGTGACACCATTTGTTTTATCAGTAGTCAGTTCAGATTGTATCTTTGTAAATGGCTCAGAAGTAATCCCTTGAATAACGGAGCCATCACTTTCCAAGCAAAGAACTTTGGTATCAACTTCTTCCTTTCCCAGTGTTATGTTATCATTGAAACCAGTATCTTTAACCGCGTCAACCCGATTATTGTTGCTAATAATTAGTATTTCTTTTTCTTTCTCCGGTGATAACTCATCCTCATGGATTGTTGGTTCTCCAATCATTTTCCAATTTTCTTTTAAACCTATAATATAATATGTATATGCAAAATGAATAGTACAGGACTAGTACAGGACATGAGGATATGAAAGCCAACATTTACAAAATTTTACATTTTTTACTTACATTGACTTGATTTCAAGTCAAACTTGGAAAGTTCACATTAGTCGTCATGCTTCTAAGCATTCGTCATAACATGTATATACTAAAACTTCTATTTCACTTGACCCACTCTCACTTCATCAACATAAATAAATTCTCTCGTCAAACGTCCAACTCTAATTTTGAGGCAAAAAAAATTATTTAGAATTTGGAGTCCATACAGAATCTACAATCCATCAAGATCCACACACAATAAAACCTCTATATACATAAAAAACTTTGCTTCTTCACAAAATGTGTGAGGAGGAAAATGATGAGGAGATTCATCAAAATTCCAATGCAGAAAAAGAAAGCAGGAAGAGAGAGAGATATGAGACGTTTTGCGTATGGGCGTAAACAGTTTGTTATTTCTAGATGTACTTGATTCAATATTCAATGTGTCGTGTTTTTAAATCCCTTGACAATTTCTTTTTGGGCCCAAAAAAAAAAAAGTTAAAGGTGATTATAGTGATTAAAACTTTGTGTAAAAAGTAAGAAGGGGAGGAAGACTTTGGGATAATTTTGTTGTTTTCTTAGTCAATTATTATTATGCCATTATTATAAATTATTATACACATAAAAAATGGCTGATGGCCCAAATGTCGAAGTTGGACGACGGGTTGAAGTGACAGGTAAAGGTATCAAAGGTATTGTTGCATTTGTCGGTCCGACTGAATTTGCATCTGGAAAATGGATTGGAGTCAATTTGGATGAACCAAAAGGGAAGAACAATGGAACTGTTCAAGGAAAGGTGTATTTTGAGTGTCCAGAAAATCATGGACTTTTTGTTCGAGGAACTCAATTAATTCTTCTTGAAGCAGATGGATCTAAAAGGGCTGGAAAGTATGTGTTATTTAATTTTTATAGGTGGATATTTAATATGTGTATAATATAATGTTGTGTATATGAGTTAATATTTTATGATCATTTATTCATGTATCATGTATTATGTATAATGTTTCAATCTTTTTTGACTCTGTTTTTTTTGTTATTTATATATAGAAATGAAAGTCCAAGTGGGTCAAATTTGAGTATGACTACTACACCACCAGAATCAAAAATTAAAAGCAGGTATGACCATATTATGTATTATATTTTTTTTTGCATATTTTTACTCAAATAAAATAAATACCCTTTTCGGTTCCTTTTTTTCTTTCCTTTTGTATTTTCTTGTTGTTTAACTTTTTTTACTATATTCTATTTATGATATTCTACCTATTCTATTCTCATAATATTGCATGAATACTTCAATAAGTTAATTTTCAATAATTATACAATATCATAAAGATTACGAACACAAAACAAGTTCTCTACCCCCTCTCTTTCTAAAATCAAAACAAGCCCACTGAAACCGATTGGCATGAGCCAATTGCAAACGCAAAGACGGAATCAACTTACACGGTAAAATTTTCATAGCTACTGATTTTTCTGCGAGTGGTTTTTTTTTTTTGGTTTTGAATGTTACATATAAATATATCAAAGTTAGTAAAAATAACAATTTTGATTATTACGCTGTACAAATTTTAGTTTGCTGACTATATAGTAAATTGGTTTTTATTTTCATTTTTATTTTACAACATTTTTTAAATAATAACTTAATAATAACTTTTTCGGCTATTAAATAAAATGGCATGCACATTTTTATTTCACGTTTTTTTTTTATAAAACAAGTGATAGTATATTATAATTTTTGCCTTAAATTTTGTGCTACTTGAATTCACCGTGTACTCGCATTACATATGTGTTAAAATATAGATCATGCAGTTTTTTTAGTTGTAGCAAATTTATGCCATATTATTATTAGTTTTATATTTTTAGAAAACCTTTATAACATAATAGTTTTTTTTGTAACATTTACTTTTTATGGCAAAACTTATCAAAATTCTAAAAAACAAAACGTTTTTCTGTGGAAATTTTGCAGTACAATTCAATATATATATAATAGAAAAAAGAACATTTTAATAATTATTGTGCAAAAAGTCTAACCAATTTAATGTTTTGAAAAAGAGGAATAGAAACTTAAATGTTGTAACTTGTAAGATTCCAAAATAGAGATTTCGTTTTGATATAAAAGATAATATATTATATAAATAATAATATATCTAAACCACTCA
>JAQGBI010000847.1:0-12537 GCA_034698325.1 Sminthurinus elegans | reverse complement strand
CGTAGTTTACATATTATAGGATTCAGAGTATATGGAATATCTACATTTTCCTGCAAAACACTAGAAGGAACGATAATTACAGTCACAACGTTAGGTACACAGTGCAACTCACAGTGTGTGTACAGAGGATATGTACACTGTATATACGGTCTCCATATGTCTAATGACATTTAGTAACAAAATAAACCACAAGAGAATTGTACACATATTTCTCGTGAGAAACAATGAATAAATGAAAGGATAAATATGTCAGTCAAAGTCAAATAAAAGATAATATGTGGTAAGTATGAGGAGTATTGAGTATAGAAGAAAGGCAATCTATCTACAAAAATATGTGATTAATATGCTGTCCAAAAAAGACTTTTTGAATTTAATACACAAAAATGCCACAATGTTACGTTACGTCTGGCATGTCCTCACGCATATTATCATCAACAATAATCTACAGTGTGTGTGTATTGGGTATTTTCCCATACATGTACATATTGTACATAATCTGAGGATAATCCAAAATTATGTTCACATTCATCCAATCCAACACACGAAAGCCAAATTTCGTTTGGGTCGATGTTGGGCGTAGGTCTTACGAGCATAGGATATGTACTTTCACCATACATATTGACTGCACTGCTAATAATACTACTACCCATAGTACTGCTATACTATAGTTTTTGATATATGAAACGAGAGACAGACAGAGAGAAATCGGAAGGGAGGTAAGCGATTACTGAATTATTGAATAAGCTCTCCGAACGAGTCGAAAAGGAAAACGTCAATATGACAATATGACCCTGTCGTTCGGCAGCCTGACAACTGATTGTCAATCCAATAGTAAAGACACGACAATACGCAACATTCTCACCATTAATATTGCAAAACTTCCCAAAGTACAGCCTTTTTCTACCGATGCATTATCACAAGTATAAAAGATAATGCTTCTTTCTATAACTCCTGGAGTTGAGCCATAGCCATGTATCTACACATACGTACAGTACAAAGCAAATATGGTAGACGTAATAGTAAGTACAGTCAAACAGCAGCTAACTCGTTCACTCTCTCTCTCTCTCAGACATTAACTTTAGTCCTCAGAAGTAGTAGAGAGAAAGGAGAAAGTAAAAAAGAGAGAAAGAATACATACATATATAGATGTATCAGAAAAAAGAAAGAATTCATCAGGCCATTTTTTTATGTTAGTCAATAGCCCTGACATGTAACTCTCTCAAAGAGTTACACTTGTGCGAGTACAGATATGCTGGTTACATGTGCATTGAAATAATTTATATGTATTCTACTTGTGTATATATTTCTACACTAAAAATTACATGAGAAACTCTACCACTTGGTACTTGCCATGAGAACCACTTTTTTTATAAAAAAAAAAAGGAAAAAGAGAGTAAGTTTGCAGTAAACCACTTTTGAATCTAGAGTTCTAAGTCTGCAGGTTTTTTGGATAGTGGATATACATGAACAATGAAGGCCAAAACGCAATTTATAACATCTTTTAGATTTTTTTACTTTAAACCCTTTCATCGTCGAAATGGTTCAATCTGTATTCTTTATTGTATTTTGAAATCAAAAACTAAGAAGAACATTCACTCTTTCTTTCTTTATTGCTATGCTATTTCCATCTAGGCGGTGACAACTAAGGTATATAGAACGAGTGTAAAACAAAACCGAAAAAAAAATACGTTCACTTCATGCATATTGAATGGAATATAATGGGAATCAAGAGTTTTGAGCATTCAACTACTTTACTCTGAACTCTGAATCAGAACAATCGATATATGTCCAACAAAAAGACAATGACGAACAACATTTTCTTTTCGCTTTCCCCAGCTTTCCAAGTCCCTTAGAAATTCTTTCACGTAAGAAAAAAAAAAAACTTTCTGCCACTACTATTTCTGCTCTGCTGTTCCTCCTACAGTGAAAATTGTACGTGTACGTGCAGTGAGCATTGAGAAGCAGCAAGAACTATATCTAAGCTGTCACCGTCTTGTCGGCTCCAGTGTCTTTATTTTACCTTCTTCCCATTCGACGGATTTTTATATGTATATAAACATCCATACTATACACAATGAATGTACATGATGCACACACAAGTATTATTATTATGTAAAACAACATGGTGTTGTAATACAGATATTATATCTGTATTGGAGAAATTATAGCAAAGATAAGTCGAAAACATATTATGTATTATATATGTATTTCGTACATTACATGATGGTGAATCAAAATGTGCTACGTGTCTCTTTAATAGTAATGATAAAATAATACACCATCTTTCTGTGGTACATGAACGAAAATTGAACAGAGAGAGAGATTCCTAAAAATGTTAGTTGTACCATCATCTTTTTTCCTTTCTTTTCCTTTTCTGTCATCTGTCCTTATCGTACACTTGTAAACTTGACTTGACTCGTGACAGGTAAAGTTGTTGTATCTTACTTGAGGTTGAGGGATTGTATCTTTTCCATAATTGCCTTTGACAGTATCCAAGTGTCTTTATATTTTTTTTTATAGGTATGCCTAATATGTATACGCATCATTTATTATGCATTATAGATAGATAATACATTATTATTATTATCCACGCATAAAATGCATATCTACGTTTCCTACATCCTCTTCAGTAGGTAATATGTTTTGTAGATTGTAGATACTAGAATTCTTCACCTATACCTTATCAAAATCATGCCTATCGTTGACATGAGTACTTCTGAATGCCAACACTGATGAGAATCCCACCTATTACTGATGAAAATTGGAAGAATATGTAAACATGTACATAAAAATACCAAGTAATTTAGAGGCAGGTGATGACTTACTAAATTACACTTCCATCGTACAAAATTCCCTTCTATCTCTACATTCTATTCGTTTATAGTAAACAACATCGTTAGCGTATACTACTTGTGCATAAAAAATACATGCGTATATAATAACGAAATAATAAAAATATGAGTCTGTAAACACACAACACATGCATAGTCAATAGCCAAACGTAATTACAGACTTTGATGACTGTTCATTATCTTATCCACAACTTACCATTAGACAAATTCTCTTATTTTTCGTTTCATCATCGTCAACCTCAAAACAAAACAATTTTATATTATAGTAGCTGTGGCTGTCAAGGCAAATGACTGCGATAATGTCAAACGAGAGAGAATATACAAACATTTTGGATTTTCCTTTTCAACTTCCTCTTATTTTCACCTTGCCTATTGTGTGTGCAGTATAGAATGTAGAATGTAGAATCTATACAACAAATTATACTCTAAAAGCAACGACATTGAATTAAATTGCTTGTTAATTTATACAAACTATATACAAAACCTATACCGTACGCTAAAATGCAATGCTATAAAGTTTCATCTATGTATCTTCTTTCCCGATGCACGCAATCTTGAATAATTTATACAATAATAATCAATCAATACTATGAGAAGGCATATAGTCCTCTAAAATACATTCAAGTCAATATTCTGGAGAAATCAGGAAAATTTTGTAAGAATAAATTTTCCTAAAGAAAATGCAGATATTATGCTCTTCTACCGGGAGCGAAGAAAAAATTCAAGTACCAGTGCAGGAAAAGTATATCACAAAGAAAATTAAAGATTACAACATTTCAAAATCGAGGCAAAATTCCAAATACATAAAGGAAAAGAAATTTTGACACAACATTGATTATTCAGTCATATAAGTAAAAAATACGTGCATATATTATGTAGAGGTAAGAGAAAGAGTTATTTACAATTGACCTTTTGAAAGGAATGTCCACCTGCAACCCATTACAAACAACTATTATTCTACTATTAGAAGTCAGGTACTTGCACAGGATTCTACTGTACAAACTTTCAGTCCGGACTTTCAACAAAAAGTGATGCATATGGATAATAGATACATATAAACATGTATACATACATAGGCGGACATGCATATTTTATTTTATATACCACCTTCTTCCTCTCCTTCTTCATGCCTAACAAAAGTTTGAAATTTTGGTTGAATATTTTAACATCTAATTTTTGCACAAAGAGCACCATTTTTCTCAAGACTAATATGATACGTTTAAAACACTACTGAGTTGAAAGAATGGGAAAAACATAGAGAACAGAGAGAGAGAGAGAGTTAGAGAAAACTTGAAAATGTGGCTAGTCACAAAATTAGCTCAGCAGAAAAAGAAACATCGTCGTGTGGCTGGAATTGCCCAAGTTTTTTTTTTCGTTTTCTCTTCAACCGGCTGCAAAAAAAACAGGAAAAGAAGAGAACAAAAAAGGGGGAAAGGTTCTACGTATTTCCTAACTTTAGCTCTTATATCTGACGGTAAAGACTGGAGACACGAAGAAAAAAGCCGAAGCTTTAGAACACTCCTTTATCTCTCGAGCCGAAATCCTCATCAATTACACACGCAAATATCCCATTTATTTGCTCACTCTCCTCTGCTCTCAAGGTATGCACATTGTGAGACTTCAAACAAACCTATTTCCTCCTAAGCCTTTCTTCCCTCTTTTTTTCTCCATTTACCTAATATGTATGCTAACTGGAAACTTTAACCAGTTTCATAGCATGTGTTTTCCTGTCAATTGCATCGATTGTATGTGCCTTTACTCTCTTTCTCTCTCTCTCTCTCTCTTCCTCTTATCCTGTAAACTTCAAGTCTTTTTGCCTATGTAACCACCCCAAAATGTCTGTATGCATTCTTAAACTACACAAACGCACATTTATAAAAAAAAACCTGGATTTTCAAATATATACTCTATACATTATTTTCCCCATATAAAAAATGCAAAATTTAGTTGAACGAACAAAATACATTGTAGTTGTGACAATTTACAACACTCTTTGCCATTCCAAGTATACGTACACAAATAAATAAATGGAGACAGAGAGTAAAGAGTTAACAGATCAATGAAATATGCTAGTGTTTTACACATGTATATTACTTAATAAAATGGTGTATACTTTATACTACATGCACTCTCAATAAGAAGTAGGTATACAGCTGATTTCATGTATACATAAAAAGAGATTCACATGATATCACGCCTGTTGTTGTTTAGAATTTAGAAATGCATGCATTCATTCATGCAGACTGTAGACACGGAGAATTTCTATAGTCGTGCTGGAACCGGTTTACATCAAACGGTACAAAGTACAAAGTATGAAGTAAACTAGAATCTAGAATGACTACTCAACTCATAGAGTTTAGTTACAAGGCAGACTAATTCAAGAAGTTGGACATGAAGAAGTAGTTGTACGAGTGTGTAAATAAAATATGGCCTATGCCAGACTTTCTACTCCTCCACCCTGACATTTTGAACATGCATTTATAATACTAACAAGTCAAAACAAATTGCTACTTGTTAAGTGTTTTGTTCATCTTGTATAACAGTTTGAATTCTTGAATTCTTGTGAACAAATTTTTTTCTCTGGGAAAGTCGTCATACAGTAGAGCAAAGGTATTATATTTTAAGTTACTGGGAAAGTGCTTTGCATGTTTCTGTATGTGTTCTATGGGAGGGAGGTATCAAAATACTAAAATATGCAGTATATAGTATACAGTATACAATATACAGAATCAGTCCTCCAACTATGTAAATATATATATTTGTATGACTAAAATAATATACATACTGAAAGCATTTGTTCTAAAGGAATAAAACAAGCCATTTACGATTACTTGGGTAATTTATTAGAAATTACATACATCTAGATATGTTTGACATGCGAGTTTACAAAAATGTACATTAAATGTTTACTCACCACCTAAATTATCCTATCGTCCATTGCACCCATTATAAACTACTTACATTCTTAGGTATGTGAAATTATCTATCAACTATCAACTTTATTACATGCACAATGTACAATCTACACTGCATACATTGCCTTTTATTTTTATCACATTTATCTCTATAGCTGTAGAATGAACTACTTCTCAGAGTACGACATTTGACTCATTTTCCTCTCAAACTGCTAGACTTTGACAAGAAAAGTCTCACTTCACATCTGTCATCAGTATTTGCCTTTTCCAAATAAGAATAGTCCTAAAAACGTTGTAATAAATATAAGCACCTCAAATCATTTCTTTATGTCACATGAACATTCATGTTGAAAGCTATTACATGGACAAACAGACTTTATCTACCTTATACATAACAGGTTCATGTTACTGAGCACCCTGTCTCGATAACTAAGAAGAGAAAACCTCCGATTCATTTACACTTGTATCGTAAACTGTAGCACAAAGAAAGGAGATAAGAAATATTATCGGCTTAATTAAACCCTTATCTTCTAGATAAAATTGCCAAACCATAAAAAATACATTTTCATGTCCCCTCTCATTGTTTCATATTGCAGTCAAGTATCGACAAAAAGCACCTACAGATACATCAAGAAAAACAATTTTCTAGAAGAATAGGGAAAATAAAAAAAAGCTTCAAAGACAAAGGAATAAAGAAAAGGATACAGAATATGCATGAATTTTTGTGTGCGAAACATTTTATTTTAAAATTTTTTTCCTTTTATCTACACAACCTGCTGACTTCATCTTAGATACATATTCCATTTCGATTCTTTTGGATTCTGCATCTTTTATCTAGTGATGTGATTGTGTATGCAAGAAAATATCACACTGGATTTTACATACATATGCACCTTGTTCCATTCCTTTATCTCAAAGGTAGAGGTTAAGTAGATAACTTTTGTTCGCCTGAAAAAAAATCAAATATTCATCCCGATTGCCTGAGATTCGTCATTGGATTTTTATACTATCCCATTACGCGTATCGTGCCTCGTTTCTCAGTTCAAAAAGTAACATTTACTACATATCTAAACTCATACAATTTAAAACGCTGGAGAAAAACGTCAAATGTGAAAGATAAACAAAGCAATCACATGTATCAATGTAGCTTGAATGAATGCCACTTTACGCTTTTACCCTCACTACAGAAATTTCGAAAGAGTAAAAGGAAAAGAGGAACCAACTTTATTTTCTCAATTTCAAAAAATTTCTACTTTTTATAGTTTCGTAAAAACTTGTGTACAGTTCATTTTATGTTGCACATTATAGATACATATTTACATATCGACATCAATATAATCCAACATGTTCTATCGAATACACTAGACAATTTTACTCCAAAGCGCATGATATTACACACATAGTTAAGCCTACATTTATCCGTTAACGTGTATACGTATAGATACAGATAGAGAAATCAATTTAATTTATATTTCTAGTATTTTCATTTTTCCTGGATTACATCTGATACTAGCAAACATTTTGAGTACAGAATTTGTAACTCAATATGGTTTGAAAGCAGCATCAAGGATGTACATTGTACATAATATACTGGATATTTATACTACGAGTACTTATGGCTTATATACACATTCATCTCTCGAGACAATAGTGAACTCAAGATTCTTCAAAGTGAGAGGAAAGGTTTCAAATTTATATTCTTGAAAGAATAACGGAGAGTTGGATGCCAAACATAGATACATAGTAAAAAAAAAATGTAGACATAAATTTATGCACACATATCACATACCACTATGTAGGAGTATCTAGGAAAAAAGAAAATTTGTTAGATAAGTTCACGGTGTATTGGAACAACAACAAAGAACATCAACACGGATCTATGCATTTGCATCTCCCTTCTACACTCTCACCATATCCTTATAGAAATAAATACAAGAGTCAAGGGAAATATATGTGGGGACTACAAAAGTATAAAGAAAAGTTCCTCATTTCATATCGGATCAAAATTGAGCTTATTGAACATGCCATGTTCACATGTATACAGGCACTCTGTAGCAATCATCTCCTTTTTTTCTCTTCCAAGCATTTACCTCAATCCGTATTTCATATCATCCTCATCCAGAGAGCGAGAGGTAGAGAGAGAGAGAGAGAGAGTGAGAGAAGTTCAGACACGATGAAAAAAAAGTTTTGCCATCTGAGTGAATGGAGCAAAGTGTTTTCATTTTTATGGTATTTTTCTAAATCCTCTCTCTTTCTCTTTCTCTCTCAACATGTACGTGTTCCTTTCATCTCTAGTTGAACTCATAAATATTCCATTTCCTACGTTTGAATGAGATCAAGATATGAAACAAGATGGGATGGGACGGGTTTACTTACAGCAGAAAACCTGGAATATGAGGGAAAATTGTTGTAAGATTCAACTTTCTCATCCTCTTTCTCTCCCACTCTCTGACTGTTCCTATGTATACTTCATACTACATAGTATATCCACTATACATTATACATTGCTCAAAAAATGAAAAAGAAGAGTATATATACTCTCATATATACAAAAGGATTCAAAAGAACCCCCAACGGTTTCTTCTTTCGTCGTCTTATTTTTCAGTAGTAGCACGAGTAGTAGTTTATATCATAAGTTATACGGAAGCATTACACAAGGATAGAATCAGTATATATTCAACAATTTCAATAGGCCATCTCTTGCCTTTTCATTTCATTTCGGTCATGTCATTCTATTCTTTGGTCGCGTCAGAGTCATCCATATCGAAATTTGAATGGCTCGTAATAGGTGGGACAAAGAAGGTGAAGCCAAGTCAAGCAGTTTTATTATTATCATAAAATATCATTTATGTGGAATTCAATCCTTTAATACTTTTCAAATTTCTTCTCATTGCCCAGTTTTTCATTCATTCCCGGTCACCATTTCTTCCGTCATTTCTTATATTTTCCCCCTCTCTTTCTTTTCACTAGCCACCACAAATATAAATAAATGTACCCAGAAAAAAAAACTACTTCCAGTTTCCTCTAATCGTAACTTTCCAGTTTCCATCAGTACACACATATAAACACATACAAGTGAGGAAAGTAACTGAAATTTACGAGACCAAGTCCTTTCTCTATCCCACTTGCCACTTACATAACACACCATCACACCATATCAGTGTAGAGTGTAGAATGCAGAATTATGATTCCTACATGTGTTATAAGGAGTTAAATTGACTCTATTTTTACAGACATGCACAATGCACAGTATAAAAAAATGAATCTATATATATTATAACATAGATAAATGTTACGTGTCATATAAAATTTCCTGTAGGCACAAATATCTGGACAACGGGAACACGATTGTAGACTTGTATTTACAAAAGAGAGTATAAGGTTAAAGTTCAACGCCGTGAACACATTGGTCAAGCCAGAACGACGAACGATAAAGAAAGAAGAAAAAAAGCAGAAAGTTGAACCACAAAACTCAAGTCTGTAGTATAATATAATATGTTTGCCTTTGAATCTATATGTGGTACCCTGTTATACACTATATATATACACACATTTATATTTGCATCCATCTAAGAAAAGTACAAACTGCAGTCTCAAAGTTTGGATCAAGGATGAGCAGAAGAAGAGACGAACATGTAAAAGCTAGCGGAGGAGTGAATACATTATACAGAATACAGAATGCATACATGTATATTGTACATTATGGAATCAACGGAGAAACTCAAGGATTCAACTGTAGAATTTACATGTTACACAGTACATACCATCCACTGTACTCTGTATCTACACTCTACACTGTGTATACAGAATGCAGACGAAGCATGTAAAAGAAATAGAAAATCCCCTCTTCAAAACTATCTACCATTGCAAAGGATGAATAAAGAAGGAAGAAAAGAAGAAGGAGAAGAACGAACGAAGAAGGAGCAAACGAACAAACAAACCCCCAACATCCAATCCAAAACTAAACATTTATACATTTTGATAAGGCAAGTCAAGCCTATCTAAACACAGCGGAAAAGCCAATATATTACTCTGGCTCCCTCTTCTTCTTTTTCTTCTTCTTCTTCGTCTCCTCAGCCTTTACTTTTTTACATTATTATTCTCACTATCTTTTTCCAGCAGAAATACTGTTATGTATACTACTATATGTGTATACAAAAGTATGATGTAGATTCTACAGCTAATACAGTATAACTAAAAAAAACGAAATAGAGGGAAAAGAGTACATCACATGTAAGAATATCGCACGCATACATCAATTACAATACAAACAAGATGCCAACTTCCTCTCACTCTTATATTCAACTATTCTTTCTTTCCCTTCCTTTTTTTTCCAAAGTACCTATTCAACAGTACACATTACGTTATAGTTATAGGACAAAAAATATGACGATGAATATATTGAACATTAAAATAATAATAATAATAATAACAACAACATTATTACTCTACGCATATTATTCTGTAGTTTACATCCACGTATCACTAATGCCTGTCTGTCTAGTTCTATAATAACTAAAACTTATCCTCATAGTTATCGAGAGCCATTTCCTAGTAAATATCAAATCAAGTCGTGAAGAAATTATGTATATTTTACTGCCATTACTGCCAACTTAGGAATACGGGAGCCAACATTAAATATGAACAAATGTACCATGTACACTCAACTACTCGTAAACACACTGATAACTACATGAACCAATTTCTGATCAATATACTCCGTTTACAGTCTCTATAATTGATAATAGCTATTTCATTAATCCCAATCTCATATGTACAATATATTTACATACACTTTATATGATTGTCGTTTTTTCAAGTTACCATTTGCCATCTCTTTCCCGCAGTATTAATTATTATAAAGAAGAAAATTGTCCGGTTACATCATGAAAATTTCCCACAATTATTCTACACATGTGTACACATAAAATGTATTATTAAAGTATGCCTGTCCAACAAATAAACACTCCACGACTTGGTTAATTCAATTGTGAGGCTTAAATTCTTTGGACAACTCGTATCCACTGATACCAATTTTGGTCAAGGTACTGTATGTATATTTTGTAGTAAAATTGAGTAAACCGATTAAGGAAAGGCCAAAACTATTCTGGAAAATTCAATGATTCCTTTTTATTTATTTACTATTCATTCTTTTAATACCTTCACAATTTACTGTCAAGTTTCTAGTTTTTGGTTTTAGGCTCTAGACGATAGACCACCAATTTAATTCCACTTATCATTAATTGGCTATTCTCCCCTATCACACAGCTCATATGTAAATAGTAGCTATTTTATTATACAGTCAGGTAAAATAAAACCACTTAACTATAAACCGTTTCTTCTAGAGCACTTAAGCCCATTTAAAGAATTCCCGTACGTGCTCCGTATACAATACTACATACCTAGTGTATAATTTACAGGATATTATTATTATTTTAGTTTTTGTACGCAAAACTCTGTATCAGAGAATGAATTAATTTTTGGAAATCAAAGGGAAATTCTATAAATATCTATGATCAAAATGAGGAATAAAAATTAGATAAGCCACTGTACACATAAATTGAAATATATTTCTGTAAATGGGAAGAAGGTAGAGTTATTTAAAAAATTTGGAGTTATGAATTTTAAATTGGATAAAAATATCGTAGGAAGACACATATCATGCAATCAATCACTTATTGATCTGTGCTGTAGTGAAATGTGAAATATAATCAATCATGGGTACCTAATAATTTATGAAAACTTTTTTTGATAAATTCGATACTTCAAAGATGTAAAGATGTAGTGACACATGCACACTTATACAATTAGAATAGAAACATTTTCCATGAAAAAAAAGTTTGTTTTCACCAATTTACGTCCAAAAAAAAAGTCAACTTGAAAAATATATTTTCTATACTTAGAATAAGTGTTGGTTGTTAACTCTGTTGAATTTTGTCTTTAGAACGCACCCATCCCTACAACAAAGGTGATGAGTAAGAGAGAAGAGGGGACAGACTTTACAGAGAAGGGGAGAAAAGACTTGGGCAGCTATGCAAACAACAACTTTGGGTTGTGTACACTGTACAATGTACACACGTCGTATATTAGTATCAGGGGAAAGAAAAGTTAAACAGAAACGAAACTAAACGATATATCAATATAACTAAGTTTTTGCCTATGTATTAGATATATATACACACATTGATGTTGGTCTCCATGGTTCAAAATGTCTTCATCACAATCATCACCTCACCACAATCAGAATTTTTTCATCATGGTCCCAAACCAATTTATTTTTGTCAATGCAATCAGTCCAACATAAGTAAATTATTATGCTCATTGTAAGCATGGACACATAACAAGAACTATTGTAAATGAATGTAAGGGAAGAGTGCTAAAAATTAGTAGCTGTTTGAGATTAGATTTCCACTCATTCAAACCACTACACACTGTACATTTTTACGTATTACATTTTCATCAAGTTTAAAATTTGAAGAACAACTGATTTTTGGCAATCGTTTCAAGTTGCGGTACTACGGTTAGTGCTACTGTATAATGTATAATATACTTTATATTATGCTAATTTTATGTCAATGTGGCACACCAATTCACACACACAGAACAGCTGACAACTACGCCCAACTGGTTAGATAGACATAAATGAAAGTGTAAAAAGTTATTGTAAGTGACAAGGAACTACAGAAATTATAGACAAACTCATCCTTTCTCCGAATCCTATGCAATTCTCAAACAAACTCATCATGCATCATTCCCGATTTACATCATGT
>JAQGBI010000846.1:0-12540 GCA_034698325.1 Sminthurinus elegans | reverse complement strand
TTTAGAATCGTACAAAATAAGAAACTTGAAGTGGTGGAGGTTTATTGTGTATAATTTGTTCTCCCTCAACTCTCAACTCTCAACAATAAAAACCATACTTTTCATCATGGTCAGTTTAAAAGGTAGCATGTTTTTTTTTTTTTTTTTTTATAATGAGAATGAGAGAAGATAGAAGATCCACTCTCCATTCTCTTCAACTGTATGTACTTAATGTTATATGTACCGTACCGTTGAATGACATGAATGAATTAAAATAAGGAAGGAAAATGAGCAATATAAAATATAAGTATACAATGAAAGGCTCATCCACAATCCACACCCAGAACCAAGCATCAACCATGAAGAAGAAAACCAGGAGTAATGTACATTAATAGACTCAAATCGTACTTGTCTGTTTTGTAGACTCTGTAAAATACATGATATGCACATTATACATACAAGTTACAAGTTACACGGATTTCAAACATCACTTGAAATTTTCTCAGAATAAAAAATGTTTCCACATTCTATTGTATTTTGTATATTCTATATTTCAATTACGGTACAATATTAATAATGGAAATGGAAGTCTAATGTTTGCCGTTTGTAGTCTTTAGCATGGCATGTACACAATACAAAATACAAAAGGTCTACAGTCTACAAGACAAGAACATGTAATGTTGAAAACCAATTCATGTTTGTGGTGACCCAATGCTTTATTATCATTATTACTGTTCCTCTTTTATTTATAGTAAAACCATGGAAAATAATGAACATGTAGCATGACATCTTCCTTCCACACAGTAGAAATACAGTAGAAATTCTCCTCCTCCTCCGATGACAATCGACAATAAAAAAATACAACAGATAAAAGAATAAAAATCTTTTCTTTTTTTCTAGTCTATGCATATCCTTTTCTTTCACATTTCACATATAGAAAATGTGGCACAAGAGAAATAAGAAATGCATTTCTCTTCTAAGTTCTAAAGTTCTAAAGCATTGTGCATTATGCACATTATGTAAAATGTAAATGATAAAAATACAATTTGTCAAAAAGTTATTAGCACATGGGACGTGGGAGTGTAGAGTATAGAGTATAAAATAAACCTCCTATTCATTAAGCACTATGTATTATGCATGTGAATGTGAGATGAATGCTCATAATAAATAATAAATGTCATTTTAAAGAAATCACATTTACTATTAATGACCTTTATTTTTTCTACATGCATACATGATTGAAAATTGAAATTATTTATAAAATGAGTACAGGAAAGTATCAGTAAATAGTAGATATGCTTTAATTTCCTCTGCTCAATATCAATAGTCTTGTGCATTGTGCATAGTACTATAATATTTATTATTTATCCTTTATGTATTTCAAGTAAAAAGAAAAAGTAATCAATTTTTCTCGAATATCTATTTCTCTAATCACAGCCAAAAATAACTCTGCCCACTCTTACTTTTGTACATTTGCATATCTACATTTTTAATGTCTGTAATCATTATTATTCATGTATAATGCAAATTTAACAATTTGCATTTTTCATTTCATTAAATATTATAGTGAAAAACTACTTGAAGGTGGGGATGCGATGATTATGTAGAACATAGATATTAGATATATTCGGCTTTAGATAAGTGACTGTAGACTGTGACTGTACTGTGTGACAGGAGATATGAAAATCCGACTCCAAGTCAATTTCCATCAACATCAACATAATCATCCTAGATTCTAGACACACACACACACACCGGTACTTTGTAATTCAATTAAAAGTGATCGACATGCTCATAGCCCATAGTTCTCTTGTATATTAGTAAAATGTTAATACCGTGTACACTGTACACTACTGTACACTTACCATTTGACTGGCAGTAAACTAAATAAACTACAAACTAAATGCACATGTAGTACATAAAATATAAAATATGCAAAGTATCTATATCATATACACCCAAAAGTTGCTGTATTTTATTAAGTCCGTAGTCCGTAGTATTTACATATTATATTATAGATTATAGGTCACTATTACTATATTATATGCTACATGTGTCGAATGGACTGTCGACTAGAACCTGAAACGGCTGTCATTGAATTTAATGCCTTGTCTATCCTCTAAAAATTTATAGCTAGATGCTAGATTCTAGATTGGTTCTGTGCTTCTATACCAAACCGTGTTCACTTCAAGCCTTCAAGGTATTTTAAACTAATATTTTCTAAATTCAAACCATACACTTTTCAAACTTTGTTGACTATAATAATATGGACTAAAGTTTATACTTTGTACTTGAAGTGTTTGATATTTTCAACATTTTTTTCATGAATATTCGGAAAGAGAGAGTGAATTTGAAAAATGTATTTATAATGGGGCATAATTTGAACACTTTGAGCTTATTTCGCTAAAACAAGGCATAAATTTTCAATTTTCAGTGAGATGCAACAGTAAGTAGTACTAAATATAAAAAAAAGAAGATATTTATGATAATCATAATTCTATCCAAGTTTTATTCAGTTGTAGAGCCATATCTAACGGGTTTATGCGTAAAAAATCTACCGTGTGTGTTGTGTGTGTCTAGTGTCTACCCACACCACACAGACATTTTACATACAAAACATGTATTCAATATTCAAATGGAGAGAAGAGAGCAACATCAGCAAAAGCTGATGAACAGAGAACAGAGCAGAGGATCTTCTTTCATCATATAATTATTTTTGAACATGTGTGTGTATAATATACATGTGTACATTGTGTACATGTGTAGTTTGTATTTTGTATCCTGTATTCCTCCAGCAAACACCGAACACACACTACAGCTGAGCTCTAAATACTAAATGCCACTGATACTATTGAACTTTTAAAAAGTAAAAAAAGAGATGCATGACTTTTTTCCCATGTGGATGGTGGAAGTTTAAACTAAGAGTTGCAAGTACATGGACAAAAAAAAAAGAAGCTTGGTTTCAAACGTTGTTGTTGTCACTGTCGTTTTTATCAGGAGTGATTAGCCTTCGTCGACAGAATTGAGTAATTGTACGATGTACGAGAGAACAACACAACTAGAGTGAGTATAGAGTATAGGGTGTGTACTGATGTGTTAGTCTGTTTTAGAGACAAAAGGATGGAAAGAGTCTAATTTGAACAAAACGTCCATAGTCCGTAGTCCTTACATATTTCTCACATAAATGTACAATACATGTAAAATGTTCATGCACATTACTAGTACCCATGAAAAATTCCAAACAAAAATAACCAAATTAATTTCAACCAGACTGCATTTCCATTTTGTAAAGAAACGAATAATATACTTTTGCTACGTGCTATACATAACATGTAAAAATGTAAAAGTATAGCAGTGTGCATGTGTTAGGTAAATTGCTAAATAAGGGTTTTTTTTTTTAAATTTATGAAGCGAGAGGACATTTTATATACATGCAGCTTACTACATACCCGACATATTATTGCTTCGCTTATTTCTTATTGTTTATTGTTTAATGGAATTTAGAGTAACAATAATAATTACTACTTTTATTTTTAGCCACTAGATTATACTACACACTACATATACTATGCTCAAAAGTGGATAGTGTAATTTTGAAGAATGTGAAATGTATGAATTTTTATAGTTAAAAAATTATTCAAGACTCAAAAGACTCTAGACTCAAGAATAAAACAAAACATGTTATCCTAATATTGGAAATTACAATCAAAATTTAAAATGATATAGCACCTTTTCTACCTACTTTTGAATTAACAAGTTTTAACAGTTTACAATTGTTGTTAGACAATGATTAAACTGTGAGTATAATTACACAGTTATACTAAAAAATCTAAATGCGAAAGCCTTTTTGCTTTTTGTTTCTAAATTATTCTAGATGTTAGACAAAAGACATGTCTAATGTGTATCAAAAGTCAGACTGCAAGAAATTACATGCTTAGACTTTGCTGATTAGAGTAGGTTTTTACGCACGTAGCAATAATAATATGCAACTAAATGAATGTAATATTTCTGTCTTGAGTCTTGATTAATCTTAATGAGTTCATCATTCACATTTTCATTACATTTGACTTTGATAAGAATAGACTCCTGCAAGAAGAGTTATGCAGAGTTAGATTGCTTTGCTGTTTTTTTTTTCTCTCCCACTACACGAGCTACTTTAGCTATATCATCCTACTGACTGAAGAATCTACAATCTACAAAAAAATTTAAAATTAGTATGTAGTAGTAGCATAAAAAATAAAGATGACATCGTTGTCATCTACTAAACGATGGATACATATAAACATGTGGATACTCATTGTGTACCGAATATATTATGATATAAGTACGTTGTACTCTCGTAAGAATTTTATCTTGTAGAAGAATAATAATAATATTATTATTATAAAGTCATACATAATACATGACTAAGAAGATGTTTTAACATTTTCACTGATCATCGTCATACATTATTCATTGAGTTAGTTTGTATCTTGTACTCTGTGCAATAATAATAATAACAGTACAGTATAGGGATACACTATCCACTATCCGAGATTTGCTTATTTATGATTAGTTTAAATGGGTTGGGATTTTGTGTGTGGAGTCTCAAGAAAACATGGATAGTTTTGTATATGCACACTTGTAATAATATAATACTTATGAAGCTTGTAGCTTAATTGTAATGCATGACAACTACAGATTTTTCATTTGTATTTGTCTGGGCGGTGTCCACATAATATATAATACATTATGGGATATTATGGGATGTCATAAAATTATTACTGAATGCATAAAAAGGCAGTGCAATGATGATGATGATTAGTGTAGAGATGTAACTAGATGTTTATACTTAAAAATATTTCGAGTTATTATAAGCATAGACACAGCGTTGACTACTGGCATTGGCGTTTCATGATTCAATTTGAAATGTAAAGCATTAAATGTTTTGGGATCAAAATATTTAGTACTATATATGAAGTAAATGTTAAAGAGCTTGGTTCCTTTGATACAGAATAAAGAGGGTGCTTGCCAGATTAAAAGTGCCAATTTAGTACAAACTCTACCGTTTTAAATGATGTGTTGATTGTTTGATGATCATTTCTTTTACCATTTTCAATAATAATAAGAATAACATACGAAGTAATTGAAAGCTTTTGGAAAACTACACCAAATGGAACTTTAAAATTGAAATAGCATTTTCTCTAGAAGCTAGACTCTGTAGATTTTTTGAAATGTCTTGAGAAATCAACAGCATCATGATTACAAAAATAACATTTTGTTTCACACTTCAATTCAATCATGTACACACATACCTTGATGTTAGAATGTAGTTATTGCTAAATAATAAAAATTTTAATTTTAAAGAACTACTCTGTACAAATTTAGTACAAATTTTATGCAAAATACAAAGCATTTAAATGATTTATCGACACGCACATATTTGCATCAACAATTTTTTGTTATATGTTGAATGTGAATTTAAGTGCGTGTAAATTGAAAATGTTTAGTTAGCGTTAGTCTTTAGTAATTAGTAATTTGAATTTACTATTGTAAATTGTAAATTGTGAACTTTTATCTTTTAGGATGAATAAAATTAAAACTTGATTTACTACTAATAATTAATAATGATGAAATATTCAATATTCTTACCTTTTCATTCGGTTTTGTACAACTGGATACATCGACCATTATAAAATAATGAAATTGAGCTTTCCGTTTGAAGTGACTTTGGGTACAATAACAAAAACAATAATAATAATTAGTATTATTACTATTGTACTAAATATTAAACATTATTTTTTTGGAAAATACAAAATACAAACAAATGTATAAAAAATCTATATTTTTCACTCATTATTTAAGTATACATACAAATTATATGTATACGCACAACACAATCAAAAATCAAAATTACTATATTTGATAATAATCAATTCATAAATCATAAATACGTATTATGAAGTAGTATGTATATTTGTTTTGATACCTCGATTCTACTCTATATATATTTTTTGCTGAACTTTTTATTCACACAGTATCCTGTTTTTATGTTTTTTTTTATGTTGCACTTTAATCTTTAAATGACAGGGGGGATGAGCAAAATGTAAATGTCAAAAAATGACATGTATAAAAATATGTAACACACGATATTCACCGAACACACACAGAGAGATGCTCTCATCAGGATCAAAGCTAACTGAGGACTGAGGAGCTATTCAAAACTCAAAACTCTTCACGCAGAATAATATATAGACACTCCCTAATAGATACTGCAACCTCCATGAGCTCACGCCAAAATTTTTAGGCCTCCAATTTTACCCCTAAAATTTACAAATATAAATTCCTTGTAACATTTTAAAGTATATACGTGTTTAATATTTTTCGACTTTTCGACGAGACAAGGGTGTGAGATGTCATCGAAAGTTTATCAAATTCTGATAATTTGTAACAGTCCGTATAAAATGCAACTGCGTGCATGTATGCTTGTCAACCATTTTCGATTTTCGACAATACAATAGTTGAATCGATTGGTTTTTAAACTCCTAAGGCTAAATTACTGTGTTAATTTTTTCGATGTCGAAAGAACATGACCAGCGGCGGCTATCATCATATTCTTCAGAGTTCAACAATACCGAATGTACCAAAAAATAATAATTTTTAGGATATATTCTTTCGATGTCGAAAATCATAAACTGTAAAGCAAAGGGGTCTTGGAATTCGACAAAATATAGATTTGCTTGGTTTTTTTGGGGCAACATAAGACATTTTACGTTTTGCAGATGCAAAAACCGTAGAGTTCATACAATGAATATAGATACATGGAATATAGTTAGAAGATTATGTAAGTGTGTGCGTATAAAGATATACAAAGTTCCTTCTTAAATGCATAATCAGCTGTTTGTTTTTTGCTTAAATCAACAATATATGCATGCATGATTTTTTCCTGCTGATGTATTTAATAATTTTTATTGGTTTAAATACTCAGTTTTGTCAGTTGTATGTTATTCTTCAGTAACGCCATTGAGCAGTACGGTAAATTTCACTGATAAAAACAAGTGATAAATGTATAACAGCATATAGATAGAATGATTGGTTTTTTTTATTAAAACAACTTGCCATTTTCCCCTCATAGAATAATATATATATGACTCATCCAATGGCATTCTTGCATTTTTTTGCTTTTTCTTTCAGTCTCTTTCTTCTTTTTTTTTGATCTTTTTTAGTTTTCAGTTTTCAAAATCAAAACTACATAGTTTAAAGGCGTACAAACTTATAGCATGTAGTATATTATAAATATTAAAGGTAACGACAGTAAGTAAAAAAGGTACTTTGAAATTTCAAAGATATTTTTCATAGTCCTCTGTAGTTTAAAGTTGAAAGGGTTATATTTGGCCATCTGCAATGATAAATAATGCACAATTAAAAGAAACCAAAATCCCGTTATAAACTTTTAAATGTTCGTACTTATATGTACCAAAAAGGGCTGTAATTTGTAAAAGTGTAATGATTTACATGCTAAAGTGAGACCAATTAAAATGGAAACAATGAATATTTTGTGTCCCGTTTCCGTCAGTCCTAAAGGAAATAAAACAAGCCTTACAAAAATTATTCCAACTAAAGAACTATAATTGTAATACATAATGCATATAAGTAATATATTATAATACTTACCACTACCAGCTTTTGAGCGAAAGTAGAAACCAAGCGGTTCAGTTCCTATTTTCTGAAATAAAAATCCATCATCATTTTTTCAGGTTTCAAGGATTAAAATTTGCATTATTAGAATTTTCAAATGGTTATTTATTCACGCACAAGATGTTCTGCTTTTTTCCCATTTCGACCAAATGAACCAACTGTAACTTCCAAATTACTATAGTAGAAGACATCACAGTTGACATGAAACAGTTTCTGATTTTGAATGTCCACTTTAGTAACTTTCATGATTTTTTTAAGCTCGGCAGTTGTGACGACAAAATCACTTTTGATTTGATCAACTGTTCCAAAGAATTCATCAGCAACCAAAACTTTTACTTTCTGGAACAACAAAAAACTTTGCATGTGCTTATTTTTTATTTGAACTTCCATTATTTCACTTTTTATTTGGAAATTAAAAATTATACACGAAATAATAAATAATAAAATTCTGTGTGTACCATCTCTTTTTTACAGCATGATGGGAGTTCATATGTGACATCACAGATCTCTCGACCCATATAAGTGTGTACTGTGTAATTTGATGGTCGATCATTTCCTCTCAGTATTTCAGTACTGCCAATAGCAGGCATCACAAAAAGTATACGCTGACCCGTGTCATCAAAAATATTATATTCGAATGGGGATATTCTAAACACTAAAACAAAGTAAAAAAGTATAAACATTAAAAATGGGCTTTAAATAGTAAATAATAATAATATATTATATACATTCTTCAAGTACAAAGTAATTTCAAAGAATTAAAAATTCATACTTCCAATATTCAAGGTAGAATGCTCTATCCAAAGATCTACGCTTTTTTCTAAAATGTCCACGCCTTGAATCACCATGGAATGAATGGATGCATCTGAAGGTTCACTGAGTAAATCATCCTCATCTGAGTCATCTGATTGTGGTCATAATTCAAAGTGTACAAATTTTATTATCATAGAACCTGATGACATGTCGTATGTTTTGTATTTTGATACACTGATTACAGATTATATATTTTATAAAATATGTACACGTGTACTCACGGCTTCCTCTTGCTGGCCTTTTTCCTTCTTTGTACTTGGCCTTCATTAATTTTGCCAGTCGCAGTTCTTTCTCCTTCTTTTTCCTCTCTTTCCTCGCATGTCGTTTTTTCTCTTCTTCCTCTTCAAATCTTTCGATGGCATCTTTGTGTTTTTTCTTCTTCTTCTTCTTTCGCCGTCGTTCGTTTTCATCTTCATCATCGTCATCTTCAGCAAACTCGTCTCTCTCCTCCGCGTAAGCTGCAGCCATTTATTAGCCCCTTCTGACTTTATCCGTGGTTTGTCCCAATCCCTTTTTTATTTTCTGACTTTTGGCATCAAAAAACTGCAAGGAAAAAAAAGGGGGAAATTAAAACATGGACCGAAATTGAAACTCAAAAGTGTGTACAAATCCAAAAGTTTTGCTTACAGTATAGTAGTTATGAAATATAAACTATATACTCTGTTTATTTATCTGGCCTTGCCTTGTTTAAATTAAATAGGTTTACTTCTCCTGGAATTTATTTACCATGCCATCATCCATCATCAGTCATCATCAGCAGGTGAATTAAAAAATTGCAAAAACCGATGTTCAATTTGCAAAATCATTCCTTTTACTCTTGCAATTCATGATGACTCGATAGTTTCATTTTTCATCATGGCTTTTATTCAAAGGGAAAGAGGCCAGAAGGGATGTGCTGATGCAAAGGACCACATCTCGAGTCTCGAGGAAAATCAACACATGATTCAAAAATCAAACGACATCCTCCAGAAGATTTAATCCGCATAAATTGTCTGCAAAATGAAAAAATATGTATTAAAAATTAAAATGGTAAAAATAAAATAAAATGGATGATAAATCATAAAAAAAGAAAATGTGTATATTCATAAATTACCATAAACACAACCAGGATAGCCAAAATATACACTTTGTGAAGATTATTAAATTCCTCTTTTGTCGACTAGAATAATCAAAGAGACATTTATTTTCAGTACTTTTTTTTCGTAATTTTGTTACTTACACAGTAAATAAATAGTGAATTAATGTATATGCATACTGACTGAGCATTATTCTCTCACCTTTCTAGCTAGTATAAAATAGAAGCTACTGGGCTCTCCTATCACAACCTTGTCCATGATTGAACCATTCCGTCCGATTATTCCGATATTTCTCGGCTGTCCAGTGGCTGTCAAATAAATTTCACACTTGAAATTATCCGGTCCACTCGTATTACAACAACCCAAAGGAGGCACACCGTTGATTCTCATAACTTCATGATTAGTTTGATCTGTTACAGTGAGTGTTTTCCCTTTTTGGACAATCATGCCCATAAATTCGGCCTGTATTCTCACTTCTACATTCTAAAATTGTAAAATATATATTCCAGTCGTAATTATTAGAAATTGATATGTTTAGTTTCAACAAGGGCTAGAATGAATAAAGTTTTGTTTTATTTTAAAGACATGCTAGATGTATGAGTTCTAAATTCATTTAATTTTTGACTTACAATTGCACGCTTAAAGATGTTCCCGAGTTTGTAACGAATATCAAATACATCTTTGCCTTCTTTGACTGTCTTTGCGACAAAATACTTTGGTTTGTCTGTGGCTCGGAAATTCTCACCTTTTCAGAGTAAAAGTAAAATTTCGAGGTATATTAAATAGTACATGCGTCATATGGAAAGAAAAACTGAAAACTAGAAAAGTTGAAACTCGAAACTCACTTGCAGCAACTGACGGTTCAATGTTCAAAATCTTTTCTTTTTTCTTTTCGTAGAAAACATCGTACTCATAGGCTGTTTTTGCAAACACTATACACAGGAATTAAAAATTAAATACAGAATTTTGAATTTACAAACATTTTGCATTTGTATGACTTTTTATTTTTATTGTATTTTTTTACATACTTCCCAAATTTTTCTGACTTAATTGAAGCCACATTTTTCTGGAAGTGTTGACATCGTCCAGCATTTCCAGCTCATCCCTCGGAGGTTCGGGAGGCGGTTCATTGCTTACTACATTCTGTTCTTTTTCATTGTTAACATCTGTATTTGGATCAATTTTGTTCCCTCGTCCCCGTCCAGGTCGTGATGGTTTTGGTTGTACCGGAACTGGACCGTTGGCCGGTGGCACCGTTGAAACTGTTTGCTCTTTTCCATAATTTTTATCATCCTGTTTTCGTCCTCTTCCTTTACCTTTTCCTTTTCCTTTGCCCTTTCCGTTTTTTCTAGACCCTTTTGAAGTTTTGCTAGATATACTGTCCCTTCTTCTTGGGCCAGTGGAGTCATTGTCATGATCTTCCGGTCCATGTTCCGTTTGGCCTGACCCTTCTTCCCCTCCTCCCGGTTTATCTTTATTTTGTTGATCTTGAAGTTGTTTTTGCCTCTCTTTTTCCGCTTTTTTAAGCGCAGCTAATTTTGATGGTGGGAGTCGGGACATGTACTGTGGAACTTTGGATACATCTTCAAGTTCCGTACTGGAAATGGAAATTCTACTCGGCCCTCGTTTTTGATTTTTTCCTGTGTCTGTCTTGGCTCCGACATTTTGTAGTTTTAATTGTTTGTAGTGTGGAATCACAGATTTATTTTTTCCCATTTTATAGGAATTTTATTATTTATAAAATGTGATTTAGGGCTGAATTAAAGTGATTAGCCAATGGCAAAGGAAGGGATAAAAAAAACTTCTTCCTTTTCATTGTTTTACTTTTTTGTTCTTTGGTCTGCTGTTGTTGATTTCATATAATATGTGTATTATTTATCACTATTATTACTTTGTGTTTGTGTTTGCCGCCTTTAGTTTAAAATTGCAATTATTATGAATTATTGTAACTAGCTATATGTATTAATTGACTTTAAATTGAAATATTTATAATTATTTATAAGAATTATTATTATTATTTTTCTGATTGACACTGTCATGATATTGATATTGATAAAATGCTCCAAAGATTATTAAATTTATGATAGTAGTAATAATAATAAAAGTTGAAGATTTTCCACTTGAGAATTTTTATATAGATGAATAATTGTTGGTAAAGTTGATGAGGTGTGAGGAATGGACAAGTTGACTCGGACTTAAATAACGTCAAAGTAGACCTTGAAGACAGAGAAGGGGAGAGGAAGTGAGGAATTAGTAATTGACAATTTGATGATGGTGAGTTTGTGACGAAATGTCTCATTATTCTGATTATTCGTAGTCTTCCTAAGTGCGATCCTCCTCCACTTTCTCTCTCTTCTATGTTTGACTTTGATGTGATATGTTTCTCCTGTTTTACTGAAAAAGTAACACTATACAGAAGGTAAAATATTGATGGAGGACGTTGGTTACATGTTACATTGTATCAGTGAATACAGAACTGAAAGGACAATATGAGGAATTCTTCTGTAGCAGGATTCACATTTTATGTCTAAAGTCCAAAGCGCAACGACCAAAATCCAAAATTCCTCAGGAGTAAATTGCAAAATGCAAAAGTATTATATTATATATAGGCGCTTTTTGAGTTTTCTGTGAATTGGATGGCACATGCAACATGCAAAATTCTAAATTTATTTTTTATTGTCTCTGAACTCTGAAATTTATACCAGATACCAGTTCAGTTCAGTTCTTTCAAATTTTAAAACATTTGCATACTTACCGTATCATAGTAACGACTTGTATCCACGGTTGTGGTTTTTGTGTGCTTCATTATTCATTATAATCAATTTTAAAGAAAGATTGCAGAAAAGATTTCCGGTTTCCGGCTGTGCGTCTGATAGTAAAATTTTGTAACTTTTACAAAAGTTACAAGTTGAAGAATACTTAGAGTATATATAACATAGAGAGGCAATGGGCCATTTCCAATAGTTAATTTCCATTCTCTTGTCTAGGTCATTTT
>JAQGBI010000845.1:0-12544 GCA_034698325.1 Sminthurinus elegans | reverse complement strand
GCATCAGCTTCAGCATCCGCATCACCATCAGTTAATGCATTTGTCTCAGCACCAACTTCATGGGTCACATCAGTCACAGTCACAGTTGTACCAGAGGAAGACTCATCATTTCGAGGAGGAACCGCATCCCAGCCTGAAATTGTACTAATTGGACGTTGTTGTAGGACGGCTGGATCTAAAATGGGTAGTTTAGATGAAAAAAAATTAATTAATTACATCAATTAACAATTATTATCAATTATTATTATTATTATTGACTATAGAGACAATGATAAAATGGAAGCAGAAAGTAATAAAATAATCAATTAAAATTTAATTGTTGTAGCACCTGTAATATGATCCGTTTGACGACGTTCGTAATGTTCATACATTTGAGTAAATTGAAGTCTAAACTCTTCATATGAAACTTTGGAATGGACGATTGCAAGAGTATCCACCCAAACTCGCCAACCTCCATATTCATATTTAATTGCATGATGGAGCAGCATGCGGAAGAGGGAGTAGACCATATCCGATATCTTTTGCTCTTCACTATTCTTGGGATGAATGTATGCCAAGGAAATTAACCACTCTTGCCATACGGACATTTGTAAAACCTGGAATTTTAACAATTACAACATTAGTTTTTAATCAAATTTTACAACATCAATTTTTTATATAATAAAAAGGCAAATAATAGTAAATATTATTAACCCTGTTAAAAATGTTTCTAAAATATAAGGAATAAAATCAAAGTTGAGTATTACCGTTCGACGATTTTCTCTATTATGATTACATAAAAGTGTCATATCAGACAGGAATAATTTTTTAACTTCCAGAAGCGCTTCCGTTTGTTTAGACTGACGAATTAAAGTTGCGACGACTTTCAAAATCACTATAATTTAAATAAAAGAAAACCAGCATTTAAAAATAAACTTAGCCCTTTGGTACAAATTTGTATACCATAGAATGTACAACAAGATAGAACAAAAACATTGAAGGAGTCTTACTTGGATTTTCAAGTCTGTAATTAGACTCTGGTTCGGTATGTTTAGAATACAAGATTTGTTGACTAATATGTTCCGTGAGAATCTATAAAGAAGACATGTACATTTATTTATCTATGTTTTAATTTTCATTACACTAATAATAAAATGAAGCATGTACATAAGTAACTAATCAAATAAGTATTATAATATTAAATTATATTATAGAGAAAGAAAAAACGCGTACCTCGTAAAGAACGTTGTATGTAGGAAGACTAAGGGATTCTTCATTAAGAAGTAGCCTTTCGGCCAATAACGTATACAAGTTATGTGGACTCATAACATCATATTTCCTCCTGGTAATACAAACACAAACAACATTGCATGAAGAATAATAAAGAAATTTGCCACACAGAGTAACAGCAGGCTCACACGAACGCATACATGTAAATATACACATGTATGTAGTATTATTTACTTTACTTTCCTTTACTTTACGGAGAAAGTAAACTTGAAAATGATTCAAAGAAAAAGTACAAAAATAATAAACTTACTTGTGTGTACTTCTGCACAAGAAAAATCCAAGGAGTTTCAACGCTTGGAGCCTGTCAAAGAAAGAAAGAAAGAAAGGTAGGAATTTTTATATGAATAAAATAAAAATATTTTCACTTCTCTTTTCCTATTTTCTACATGCTTTGTCACGAACCATATTATTATAATATATTTTATAAAATGATATGCGTAGGTAGTTTTACGTATAGTCAACATTCAATATTCAAAATCATACGGATGTTTTGTTATGCGTAGCATAATAATGTTGTGTCCTAACCTGATCAATTGACTTTCCGCTGACAACAACTTGAACACGGATCGTACTCCATTTTTTGCATCAAACGCCGGCACTAGACTTGAAGGATGCTCTGACATCAAGGAGATCAGCATTTGTAGAACGTCGTGAAGATTTTCATCCTATAAGAAATTTCACCAACAAATATAAATAATAAATATACATAATAATTCATAAATAAACACAAAAAGAAAAGTTGGAAGAAGCTGAAGAAGAAGAAGCAATCGAACACATCACAATACAACTTGAGAATTGAGACTTATGATAAAAACCCTTGTTATATCTTCTTTTTCGTGAAAATGCAACCCTCAACACGAAACACAAAGACACATGAGTACACAAAAATTGACCTAGCATCTATCATCGGTATTTTATAGTACAACTTCAATTTTTTCCTGTAATTTATTTATGTGTACACACATTATTAATTTTCAACTACCAAATAACGTCAACATAAAAAACCTAATAACAACTTTAAATGACTGCAAGTAAACATGTAAAACAAATTTTCAAGCAGTTTAAATTTGGTAGAAGTCTTCAAAGTTTCTATTCTAGGCTAAAAAGTTGTAAGAAAGTTTGACTATTTATTGTACATTGCTCGTAGTTGTAGAAAAAAGCTTTTCCCAATTTATTTCTCATGAACTGTAAACCATTCAAAATTCCAACTCATACGTCATCCGGTAATCAAAACTTGTCGGGTATGTATGCACAATGTACAGTGTACATACAAAATCAAAATAGATTCAAAGATGTTCGAATGCAAATAAAAAATAAATCAAATCAGCCTACAATCTAAACACTACATACACAAACGGACGCTTGAGTACACAAAAAATACAAATGCAACTTGACCTACATTGTGTACATAAATGTGTACCTAAAATGTACTACATACTCTGTGCCTTATTTGGATATTGGGTAGTCTGGCGACCGAAAAAAAAACGTAAAATGTATGAAAAGATACAAACGACAAACTATACAAACTAGAATGTACCCATGTAAAGAAATAACATGGGAAATTCAGAGTCAATAAAAAGGCTACTCAGGGGAAATATACACATTCAATGCAAATACAAGGCAAACAAGAAAAAGGCTCAAATTGTATTTTGTATAAATGTATATAATATACACAAGGTTAAACATTTGACTACAAATCTTGGAAACTAAACTAAAAGGATGGATTTTTTTTGTATGTTTTTTTTTGCGTACCTCGTATACAGTTGTTAAATAATTAAGGATACTCTGAAGCTCATCTTCTTTGACACCATTCCCAATTAATATTAACTGCTTTAGAAAGAGGAGGATGTAAGCTCGAATTGCTATTATGTCACCGTCGGACGGACGAGGACCATCTGTAAATATTTTTAGGGGAACAAAAGATCAATTATTTATGATGATAAAAAAATTAATAATCAACTTTTTATTTAACTTTTTAATTCTAAAGACTTATGAATTTTGTAGCTAAATACAGAAAAGAAAACAATAGAAAAATGTCTTTCTCTTACCTTTACCGGGTTTTGGTGTGATTCCTGATTTTTCTTTTGGGTTTGTAACCCAATAATAATATTTAAGGGTGTGCATAGTCTGAAGTACTGTACTTATTCTTCGAACATTGGAATAAATTTGGGTATCGGCTAAGAATTCTGTCGCGAGGTAAGAGTACAATTTCATTTGAACGGGAACAGGAGTGTAAATCCACAAGGCAGGGTTGAATAAAATGTGATCCAATAACTAAAAAATAAATCATATTTAATTGATGAATAAACAAGAATACTTTTCTTCAGAAATTCAAACATACATAGGTCACAGAATTTAAACTTTAAAGCATTCAATGTAATTAAAAATTCTCCTGTTGTACCTGTTTTAATAATAATTCACTATTTGCATTTGGACAGCAAGTAACAAGATATTTGGTAAGTTGGAGAAAGGATGAAAGCACTTGTATGGTCAAATGATCTCTGGACGCCTTCTGAAGTAAATAACTGATGACCAGGAATCCTCGATTTTGAATCATGTGTTGTTGGACTGTGGGTGAAGACTCGACTAGCTCACAAATAAACTCCAACAGCTTTGAACTATATAATAAATAATTACTGTACATGAAATACAAATACACATCACAATAATTAAAATATTTATTATAATATTCATTTCCAATTCCCATTCCGCATAAAGTATAATATGGTATATGTTTATGTAATTAGCTTTACTACAAGAAATTTTGATATTTTAGATTGGAATATGAAATACTAGATGAATTCTTAATTATTATTACAGTTTTATGTATAATTTTGTACAATGTTTCTACATGTTATATAGAAACTGGAAAGGGAAATGGTAAGGAATGAGAATACTATAAGAATATATACTATACACATTACACATTATGCATCAATCGATCTGCAAGATATTCGATATTCAATCCAAAGAGTTACAATGTTGTGAGAAAATGAACATTCAACCATCAGCATTCCATTCCTGCTTCACACACTGCACAATAGCAGTTAATGCAAAATACAAGGAACTGGAAGTTCTAGGAAATACAACACTTTAGACTTTAGAGGTTGTAAATCTGTAAGCCGACCCTCAAATAATGATCTACGCACAATTTCATGTTTCATGTACAATTTGTATGGAGTTTCCACAAAGAAATTTCAATACTGCTAGTGATTTATTACACTCTTTAGATTAAGTAGCATAATTTTAGTAAAACCTTCACAATCCGAAAACCGTTTGCCAAAAATGTTTTACAAAATTTGGAATACTGAAAACTGAACAAGTAAGATAAAGATTCAGAATATATATTTTCAATTTCCAGAACTTTTCAAAGCATATTATGGCTTATACATTGTATATTTTCCCTAGAAAATTAGATATTGAAAAAGGCATGAAAAAATTATAATATTATTCTGGTTCTGGTTCTAGTTCAAAAAAATTACACTTGGGTAAAGAAAACATTTTAAGTCAGTTTGTCATATATGTAAAACGATTCATATTTGCTCCATGGGGAACTTGATATATTTTGAGACAAAACAAAAATAAGACCAGCGTGTGGGTCGCAAGTGTATCAATATTTTTCTTCCTCTCTAAACCGAGGAAATATGGCATGCATATATACGTATAGTGTACACGCACATGCATAAATGTGTATTAATGCTGGAAGCTGGATGTTGGAAGGAGCGAGGAAAGGAAGAGAGTATTGGGATTCGGGATCAGAATTGACAATATTCTGAATTCTGAATCCTGATTCTGACGGTTCACTTTCTCATGCAATTTAAACATTTGGAAACTATTGGAATATCAGAAAAAATATGATCGATGGCCAGTTATGTGAATTGGATACAAATGTTTCAAAATGTTTTTCTTTCCAAACTGCGTCGGAAAGTTCCAATGGGTGAATTCTTATTTTTCATAAAAGTTGTTGGAACGAGAGGAAAGAGGAGGAGAGGAAGAAGAAGAAGAAGTATAATATTCCATTCCATTCCATGTAGTTACATACATAAATTATACATACATACATACGTGTATGCATAATATCCAGTTCTACGTTCTACATGGTAAGAAAAAAAATTTAAGAGTTCACTCACCAAAGCGATGAATCCCTTTTGCCATCATGTTCCTGATGTGGCAAATCCAACTGTGCGAACAGAGGGAAAAGAACTTGAATCCCTCCAATGGAATTTAGTGTGGAATGAATGGAGTGTGTGATCACAGCTTTCACGTCCTATGTAGATATATGTAATATATATATGTAAACATAATACATTTATTATACATTATATAAACCAACATAAAAAGAGACAGAGAGAGAGAGAGAAAGTCAGAGAAAGCAATAGATATAGATATGGAGATGAAGAAGAAAAACGCACACATTCAAATTTCTCAAAGAAATCAATAAAACTTCTTATAGAAAACCATCAACTTTTTCTATCTGTCTGATTTCCATCTATTCATCATCGATTCTATGAATCTTCAACAAGATGTAATTCTTTGTTTTTCTCCCTTGACTACGATACGATAAGATAAGATAAGATACTGTATAAGATACGATATTTCTCCACTCTCTAATATTTTTTCATCTCTCTGTTATCATTACTTTTTCATTAGATATATTTTTCAAAGGAGAACCATTAATATTACAACTTAGTCTTATGTATATATCTAAATATCTTATCTTGCAAAAAAAAAGAGAATACGAAATGAGAATTTCATTTCATTTCAATTCCAATAACCAACATCAACATCAACACAGTGTACAAAAATAGGAGTGTATTTAATTTTCCATTTTACGTAGATACTATATATACATTTTGTACAGTACACTATCTGTACAAAATACAAAATCATTTATTCTTCATTCTAAATGCTACGTACATATGTACATATTATGCCTCAGACGCAGTTCAGCTCATCGTTACAAGAAAACCATGTTTTATCATAATAAACTGAGACTTCCTAGAATCTAGAATCTACTTCTTGAGAAACATTTTGAATGCATGTAAGAAAAATTCCCTTTTACTTTCCATAATTGAAACTAAGAAACAATCTTGAAACTCTATACTCTATAAATATAGATGAAGAAATAGAAAAGAAAATATTATTGTTTTAAATTTAGAGTAATTTATTATTATTATTATTTTTTTTGTTATTGTTTCAACCTGGAGCATGAGAGCATGTGGAGTGTGGACAAAATAACTCATGTTTCCTTTTGGAGCAGATTGAAGACACAACTGACTATCCGTGGCCACGGGGTTGTACATGAAAACCAAGGAACTTGACAATTTCCCATCGTATAAAACCCGTCGGTGATTCTCCGGTAATTGCATATGACATTCATTTTCAAAACGAAATTGGTTCTAAAGAAACAAAATGAAACAAAACAAAACATTACAAGAATTCTTACAACATTTTTTCCCAAGGATAAACATAAATATCCAAAGTCCGTACTATTGTAAATCATGAATTATTATGAAACGTAAAGAATAATGAGAATAACTTTCACCATGAAAATTTTGAATTTATATCATAATCTTAATATAATATAATATAGTATAGAATATCATGAAATATTATACGAGTAAGTATTTATTATCACATGATTTTAAATAACTGTTAAGATTTAATTAATAGAAAGTTATGGAATGGAACTTACTTTGTACCCCGCTCCTAATCGATGCATAGCACAAATTTGATGAGGAGTTAGTGCCTCACCGAAAAGGTAAACCGCTGACATCTGACCACAAAATACTCTTTCCTCATCTAAATCTGGTGTGGCTCCAATGTAACACTTATCAAAAGGCTGTAAAATCCATTAATATAATATTGTTATATAAAATATCATGCATAATAAAATTACGAGGGTCTTTCGACACAATAATATAATATTATGCAGTTCTTGGATTTTGATTCCTTTAGAAAAGGAGGCTTGACTGGACTTTTGACTCACCTCATTAGTGGAGACAAACCACGCCATCTCAGTACTAGAGGCCAATTGGCAATTAACAAAACATTTTACTTCATTCTTTGACCAACGGTTGTAAATGTACACCACTGCAATCATATACCACTGTAAAATACCAAACAAAAAAAGGATAAAAACACCATTAGTTTTCATTTTTCATCATCAATCATCCATTTTGATCATTAATACATTTTTACAACTATTTTCTGCTCATACATAATACATAGATAGCATCATACATCTAGAAAAGCTTTTTAATACATTTTTTAGCTTTTTATCTAGGTAAAATCTCATAAAAAGGTTTAAAATAAATTGGTTCAAGTATCTATTTTGTAATTTGTAGAATACATGTATGTATACATAATACAAAGTGTTTCTTTGGCTGATTCTAAAGTCCAGAGACTAGACTCTAGACTCTAGAGTAAAAATTTGTTCAGACTTCAGACACAAAGTATAATACAAACACTTTATCTGCTATTTGGTATTACCCTGATTGTGTGCGAAACAGAAAACGGGGTCATTCAATTCATTTTAGAAAAAAGAGCAAAAAAAAGAACTATTACAGACAAACAAGGCATTTATCTAGTATCTAATGCTACATTGTACATTTCGAAAGGACAATGCTCAATACTCAATTTGTAGCCCGTACGCTGCTTTTTCTTCCATCCATCTATTATTCCTTTATTATATTGTACATTTAAAAGCATTTCGTTTCATTTTCGATGATCCAATTTGGGAACAATTAGAAACTGGAACAAATCCCAGCTAGAGAGAGAGAGAGAGGGAATTGGGAAGAGAAAAGAAAGCAATAAATTTCACTTGGGGATTCTGGTAGGATCCTTAGACAAACAAAGCTGCTTTCTACCTAAAAGTAGCCTACTCTGTCCTGCTAGCTCAATATATACATTTCTGCTGGGCTCCTCTCACTACTACTGGTGAAATCTAACGCTTTTCAATACTTTTTTGTCCAATGGAACAAGTTTAATGGACCCTGATCTCCATCCGTGATCAGGATAAAGAATACGGGGATCAAGTGATGCTATTGATATGCTCTATTCTCTACTCTCTATACTCTCAAAGTACTATCCAACATTCAACTTTTGTCTACATTCTGCACTACACTGTACACGCAGCTTTACAATCTAGATATGTATAGTATCCAGAATCTAGGAAATAGCTCACTTGTGTGTAGATACTAGATACTAATACTCAGTGTACTAACTTTAACACTTTCACTCCAATGCCGATCCAGCATATATATATTCTTTCATTCACTCCCTTGATTCAGGATTTTCATAGATATAGACAATGAGATGAAGAGATGAGTAGAAAGTATAGAGTACAAATAAAAACTTTTAGATACGTACCTTTCTTGGCTGGAATTCATATTTGACACAGTGTTGAAACCCCTTTCCCTTGATTTTCATTGAAGTCAGGACCAGACAGTTGCCTACAAAATGAGCCGAGTAGCCAATACCTTTACTCGTCTTGAAACTAAAGACACAATAAAGAAACATCATTTTATCAATGTCAAATCCAATAAAATTTACGCACGCTTAAAATTACGCAAAAAACAAATTTAGTCCAGTTTTCTGCTGTACATGATTGTAGATGTGAGAACGATGTTATATCATATTTTACTTGCTTACAATTTTTAAAGCATTGTAGAAATTTCCTAGAGTTATTTTCTTTTTTTTTAATTCCCGAATAAAAAGTCATTGTCTTTTTTATACAATAATAATAATAATTATTATTATTATTAGCATTAAATATGAAATAGAACAAAAAAAAGGGGAAATCCAAGTATTTTATTCATTGTACACATAATACACAATGCACAGACAGAGAAAGTATCTTGATGGAGTTTCCAGTTTCCACCCACACACAAAAGTAGATAGTGGATAGACAAGAAATAGTTAAGATAGACACATGATGCATTCATTCACATCACGTCTACATTCATGTACCATGTACCACTCGTTTGACTTTGATCCTTACCAATAAAGATAGGGCTTTTCTCGTTCAATGTTGACGCTGTTGATGGGATCTAGACGGAACCATGTCATGAAAGTGAACCCATTTTCATACGGCCATCGAGCCAATGGAGGGAGTAGTATAGCCTGCAACCATAAAACAATAGTAATAAGAATAAGAATAATAGTCATAATAATCCATAGGACATACATACAACATACAAGCACAGTCACATCCTTATTTCTATCCCTATCAACTCACATTGCATTTCATTACAATACATTACAAATGTAATACATATTACATTGTGCATTCCATACAATATTAAGATATTTCCTCTTTTGTGTATTGTACGTTTTATGTATTAGGTATTGTCTCTCTTTTCCCATTTCCCATTCCTTTAAGATTTAAGACAAATGGAACCCCAAAAAAAACAGAGGAAAATTTATACAGTATACGGACAAAAAGGAAAGAATCAAGAATCATATCGACGGTAGACGGTAACAAAACAAGAAAGATAGTAATAGACGACATAATATGAAATCAATGGCTATCAAAAGGGAAAACGGACTTACTCCCAACTTTCCCATCAGAAAACAAAAGGTACATATTTATTATCTACATAAAGACATAGACGTAGAAAAGGGAATCGACGGGAAGGAGAATAATTTCTTTCCTCTTTTGTTTCTACCTTCCTGTTTGAATGGATGGATCTCAATCTCAAAGATATAGGTAGACAAAATAGACAAAGAGGAGATGCTCAATGCTCAAAACATGAGCATCAATAAAGACAAAAAACACAAAAAAAACGAAATTTACAAGAGTCGTCTATACATTACACATGTCAGTCGGAGATCGGAGGCAACGTGCTCATCTTTACTCTTTTATCTCTCTTGTATCTTTACATATAAATTGTGTGGGCGTCACAGAAAACGGAAAAAGAACCGTATCAATGATAAGAGAGATGTATACAAGGGAAAATGGAGGAAAGAGGATACGATACTGATCTTTGAGATTCCATTTGCCAGTTGTCTTTAGTCTTTAGGTTTTTACAATACAATACAATACGATGCAAAACATCAATAGATTCATCACCATCTGCTCGAATATCGGATTCCTCCTTTTCATCATCATCATCTACGCATCTTTAAACTATTAAAAGCTATTGGAGTAACTCCAACATTTCAAATTAATTTCCAATGCGCATTCAATTACACAAAGGCTAAAGATACTAGATACTAGATACTTTTCTTTCCTTCATTTTCAATTGTCAATCATCAATCATCAACCATTATCAACGTGACTTGAAATTAGTTCGTTTCTTTGATTTTAAATTGAAGACTGAAATTCAAACTCGAGTTTGAAACATGTGAATTAAAAGTAGAGTATAAAAATTTGTTTTCTTCGGAAATTCCGTCAAATATCAAATGGAAGGGAAGAAACTCATAATAACGATAACGATAACGACAATGCTAATGATTGTTATACGACATAAGTATAAAGTATAAGACTCAAAAGTTTGATTACTTACCGATCCCTTTTTACCAGGGAAAGAGAAAAAGACGTCAGGTCCCGACCGTTGCGGCATTTGGCGAAGAACACTCAATAATTTGGCTGAATGCCTTGGCTGTAACAATTCATAAGGAGAAAAGGAGGTAAAATAGAATATTTAAAAGTTAGAAAACAAGCATTTTATTCAACTTCACAGCACATATATTATTATAATATTATGTATAGTAGATATGAAGTAAGATATAGTTTACAATCTACAACATGAGATAGAAGATCATAATATAATAATCTATAATATACTATCCATCATGTAATATGTAACAATGTAACATGGGACGGATCATGGATAAAATTCTTTAAAATAATTATAATAATAAAGATAGATAATAAGAGAGTGAAAGTCGTGAGAGGGAAAGAAAGATATTTCAGTCCAACACCATCAACCATTATTCAAGTATCTAAAGAAGTTTTGATATGTGAAATGAAACGGGAAAAAGTAAGGCAAACTGTTCTACTCATACAAATGTCACGTTTTCATTTTTCAATTCAATTCATCTATTCTCCTCAATCTCCGATTTTCCAACATTTTCCAGTTGGTTAGCCCCTCAGTCGCTTTCCTTTTATACTCTGCTCTTCAATAACGTCTAACGTCCCATTCTATACTATCTCCGCGTTCCGTGTTCTCCCAATTTTCTACATTCTATACATTCTACATGCTCAATTAATGGGGTAACGGAGAAAGGTGAATGCGAGTCACGACTCACCGACCTACCGACCGACTCAACTCGAATCCACTCTCTACTTTCAAGTCAACTCAACTCAGTTCAGTTCAACTTTATTTTTAATTCACAATTTCTATTTTCTATCTAATACTCCGTTCCTTCCCTGTTACCCTAACTGCTACATAATATATGGGCTAGAATCTAGATATATGATTTGGAGTTTGGAATGTGACGTGAGATAAATGTGAATTTTTAACCTACAAATACAGTCAGGCATTAGAAAACTATTATCTTAAAATTGTCGATTAATTCAGTTCCCCCTCTACTCTCTACACAATCCTAATACTAATGTTTGGCTTAGATCTTGTTAGAAAAAGGTATTCTATTCACATCCATCAATTATGAATTATGAAATAAAACTCGAACAAATATTATATTATGATTTATGGATCATGATACCTTTTTGAAATTTCAAATATACTTTTATGACACATTTTATGATGTTGATTTTGATAGTATCTTGAAATTTCAAATGGACCTATAAACTATAAAAAGTAATGTAAAACTGATTTCAAAAGTTCTTTTTTTTTAAAACAAAAGTTTCTACATAAAATTTTACAACATTGTACAGTCTATAGCATGTATCCAAGAACATTTCCTAATTTACAAAGACGACAAGTAGCTTGTGATTGGTATAATTTGTTGCATGTTCAGTATTCACTATAGAGGCAAATCATTAATCATTAATGTTTCCTATAATATACCTATATAAAATATCATTTTATAATAGCAATCTTATTGCCAAAAACTCTAGACTATGACTATATAGACTGCATATTATAGATTTATATTATGACATAAGAGAAGTTTTGAAGTTGACGAACATTTTTTATTCGACAGCACTCTTCATTTTCTTAATCATTCTGAAATTCTGACCTGTCTCTTTGAATCTCCTAATAAACTTATGTAAATTTTGAATGACGATACTGAGGTTCAAAGTGGTTCATTGTTCATTGTCTACAAGCTGGTGCTTGGTGCTGGAGAAAACAGAAAATAGATGCAT
>JAQGBI010000844.1:0-12552 GCA_034698325.1 Sminthurinus elegans | reverse complement strand
GATGGTTTTCATGTACATAATTCATAATCCAAGTACTAAAATTTTAAATAAATATTATGGTTCACAAAGTAACAGCACTGTTATGAGAGTTTATATTATTATATGAGTTAATGATATCTAATATCTGCTGTGGTCTTCATCTAGTACTTATGATAGGAGCTTGAGAATTTAACAAACATAAATAATTGATTGGGTAACTTGCATTGTATGTGCACATTGAATGTCAACGAGGCAAGAAGAGAACGTTCACAAACTAAATAAATAAGCAAAGACATTCGCAACCATGATGAGAGGATTTACTTGTAATTGAAAGATGTAATTATAAGTATACATGCGTGTGTAAATTAAACCTCTATACATGTACATACACAAAGGAACAATTTAAATCACAGTATTCACACTTACTAATATCCTTTCTAATGTCTGTTCTTTGCACCCTTTTCTTTAGGTTTCAAAGAGTTTTTGAAATAATTCCAAAATTATATTAATGAATGTCCCCCGTGCGTGGAGGAATAAGAAGAGAGTAACATTAAAACTGTCAGTAAATAGATAGGAACATAAAGGGACAAAATGGGAGTATCTAAAATCCAAATTTAAACGTGTGAATTTTGCATATGTTTCTTTGTGGCACTTTAGAAGATTAAATACATAAGAATCACTGTGGTTGTGTAAAAGAAACATGATATATTATGGTAACTTCATAATATACTGTTTATTATTATTATTGGGAAATTATAGTTCATTCATACATTATGGGATTGTGATTCAAGTTTTTCGAAATTTCAACCTAAATTTTATACTATGATATTATTACTCTAATTATGTTACATAGTTGAGAGTTGAAAGTATGTAGTGTAGTGAGTAGTGAGCAATGAGGGAGCTGTCTCCCTTCTCTTGATGTTCTTCCCATTTGAAATTTTTCACAGTCAATTATCCAACAAAATAACAAACCACAGAGTATTAATTATATACTTTGTAATCCACTAAGTGTGTTTGAAATGAGATTTCATGTTTTATATAATATATCATTCATGGGCGAGAGAAAGAGAGACGTTTGTTTTATTTTTGCTCTTACTAAATTCTACACAAGACACACGACATGTATGTGCCAATAATTTAATCGATGGTCATTGATTGTCTTATTTTATTGTTATCAATAATTATTATTAACAGAGATAATTATTCCTGTATAATCATCTGCTTCATATTTTATTGTCTTGGATAATATTCACGTTTCAGTGTATTAATGAAGGAAAAACAGTGACTGATTGGCAACCCGGATATGTCATTGATTTTCCTTGTGATTATGGTAGATGACAAATAGATGAGATGTTTCTTTGATATTAAACTTGTTAATTGTTACGTGTTTACACATTTTATTTTCTTGAAATTGGGTGTCCAATATAAAACTCAACTGGTATTCATAATAGTTATCATTATCATTATGAATCATTTTTATACTTGTGGGTTTACTTTTCATGTAGAGATGAATAAACTGTAAGCTTAGAGAAAGAGAGAGAGAGAGAGCTTGAAATCATGTCAGGGATAAATTAATTTCCTTTTAAACCGTTAATCAATTGACATAATGTAGTAATTACTATTGCTTTGAACCTTTTTTTTTCTTTCTTTGATCCTCACATTAGAAGGAGTGAGGATCCATATGAATATATATGTATATACATCTCTTTTATAGCGTGAAAGTAATCATCACAAGTACATTTTTACACTTTGCTTATAATTTGAGTTGGTTGTCCGGCTTGGTCTGTGAACTTAGTCCATAACCATAATTAAACTTCTTTTTTTATCATGTAGAAGAGGGTTTCTCTCCAATTTAGGAACAAGATTCATGTAGCGTTGAGTAATTTCAATCATTTTACTACGGAAATGAATTATTATTCGGAATTAGGAAGTGTATCCATTGGGATGAAGAAGAAGACCATATAAATCTTCAACTTGTAAATTGGAGGTTAAAGTAACAGAGACTTTTAGTGTGATGGACGCAGTCATTAAAGGCTAGAATAAAGAAAGAAAGAAAGAAACACGTAGTCAGAAGCTACAGTATATCACAAGAGATGAGGTACATATATATCTATCAATTGAATAGGGCAAACTCTTTTTTTTTTAAGATTTAGTGACCACATAATCGCAATACTATGTACTGTGATATTCTATATTACACTTTATACGATACATTATAGAAATTTGTATGTTAGAATTTAGGATGGAATTTAGAGCATTTCAGTGTCCAATAGCTCAACTTTAAAATATCTAGTAAAATTGTGGTACAAAACAAAGAATATTTTAAGAATATTGAGTATACATTTAGAACTCGTGATTGGTTTCCGGATTCTTCTTTTTCAAAGATTGCGTATTTTAGCTAGAAAAATGTGTAACAAGTTTCAAGTATCATTTTCTATGTACATACATATATGCATGACTTATCCACACGCCAGCTTTTTGTACAGGTGTAAATGCGTCATATAGAAATTTTCAAAAAGAACAGAATTGATTGACGGAAAGAGAAAGAGTATTCATTCAAAGGCAGATGATAGAATGATAGAATAGAGATATAAAAAAACCACAAAAAAGATTCACAAATTCTCATGGCTGTACTAACTTATCACTTTGTATTCTTCTTACTTTATATAGGTTTTGTGGGATGTAAAGTATAGTAATAACGTTATAATAAAGAAGGTTCGTCATACCACATCCTCTGAAAGTGCTACTAATGATTTCACTCTACTATTTTATTCGTTGAAGACACCAAGCTTGAGTCATAAGACACAGAGAGCTAAAACATGCTGGGTATATATATTAGGAAAAAGATGAGATATATCTAATATCTAGATGTCTAATAATATGTAATGAGATGCGTGTGTGTATTATCTACTACAGTGTATCATCATTTGGCTGAAATTTTCTGAGAATATTGTGTAAAGAAGTGGTTGACAGATTAAAGTAATTTTATATCGATGGATGAGCTTCTCCTCTCATTACTTCATACCTGTGAACAGTATAATGTGGTTTTTGAAATGTTACAACAAATCATCACACAAATGTAGTTTACAGTTTTCTACTAGTTTTTTTATACTATAGTATTCATGTATGGAACTTCTTGTCTTTTTGAAAGAATTGTTTGCACAAAAAGGAAGAAAATCTATGTGAATCAAAATCGCATGTATTTTTACTCAATCGTATTTCTGTGAAATGGGTAATCTTTAGAAATATAAAATCGATTAGAAAAATTCGGAAAACTTGAATATACTATAAATTTTGTATCAAAAATCCAAACTGTTTACTGTTGTATAAATATACACTTACACAAGTAGATTTTCTATACCTAGAAAAATTATGCTTATTTGTGTCTAAATGGTAATATGTTTTGTCATAAACGTGCTTTTTTTCCGTTATCGCATAACACAGTTCATGGTATCAAGATTACATAAACCCTGTGCTACAACTTGCAAGTTAAATGATGTTTGGACTGTAAAATTAATTTTATAAATGTGTAATATAATATGTATCGATTACACTGTCTATACTTGTTTCTAGTAGAAGTGTGCATGTGTTTTTTATTCATGAAGTTTACGAAGAGATCCTGTATATAGATTTTCAAAAGATATGAATCGTATAATATTATTATTCACTCCATATATATAAATGTTATTGTTGATTGGTAGATTGATTATGAGTATTATGCATCATGTAGGATTATGTAGTTTTTATGTATGTGCATAATTTTTCTGCATGAGTAGGTATACATGGAAGCCACGTTTTGTCACACTCACTTTGTATTTTGTATTAGGTATCATGCCTTTGTTCATGAACAGAGAGAAACAATGTCAGAGGTGCAAAATGCATAGTATTAGGAACAAAAGCAGTTTATTGGGAAATCTTGTATTAAATAATGATAGATGTTCGTGGTATTAGTGAGTTAGTTAGTAGTCATCTTGCAACTCTGCTGCGGCTTTTTATTTTTTTTATTAAGAAAAGATGAAGATAAAATAATGTATAAAAACAAGAATCAGTGAATCAGTAGATGCATAGATAAATAAACAAGGGATTTAGGTGATGATGATGATGATGATGATGCTGATAGCGATAGCCATGTGTATTGAAAATCTTGGGTCACGACCATCATGAAAAATGAACAACATGAGTACTCAACCCAGAAAATTCAAGATCTAAAGGTAAAATGCACCATTGGTCATCATAATATTTACTTTTATTTGGTATGTGTAGTGTATATTGTAATATTATTATACTACTGGATATTCGTTGTTCATTTTGTTACTTCATTAAATTGAAGCCATGTGAATCATAATGTCTAAAATTCTCTAACGAGTTTTAAAAACTTTTTTTTTTTTTTCATTTCTTGTGCTTCTTTTTGGAAAAGGTATATCCAGTCTCGCGTGACAAAAAAAAATTGGCATGTTGTATTATATGAGGCACACGACGAACATTTAAATCCTCCATCAAAACCTCATCTGCATCCTCAATCTCAATCTCACAATACAGTACAATAAACCTTTTACCATGTGTACCAATACCAGGTCAAATAAAGTCTAGTCAAATACAGTCATTGCAGGTAGTGCACATATTATACACTGTATGTACATTGTACATGAACCTTTTTTACGGGCCAATAAAATATATAAATTTTGCTTGTCATTAGGTAATAATGTCGTAGTAGGTTTTTATTGTAGTGGCCAACTTTTAGAAATGTATATTTTTTGTACTTGCTTTATTCTTTCTTGTAGTTCACAAAATGTGAGTAGTGCTGTGAAATCTTTAATGCAGTAAGCACGAGATCCACGTGACAATGCGACTTTTGAAGTGTCTGTCTTGTGAGTAGTGAGTGACTGGCTTTTTGGTTTGTTTGGTTGGTTGGTTGGTTGATTGTGTTTTTTAAAGAATGTTGGAAGATTTTCTTTCTCTTGTGATTACAGCAAGTAAAAGTACATACACACAAGAAGATCTCCAATCAGCCTTTAAATTTTAGTGTGATGTACAATGTACATCCAAACCGAACATTTCTCACAATAACAATAAAATAAAAAAATGTACATCTCATCGTACTTTTAAATATTATCATAGTTTTTTGGATGAGATTCACGTATACAATGTACAACACACAATGATAGTAATAATAATATAACCAAATTCAGCTCTTTCTGCCTGTTTGTTGAAGCATGGTAATTAAAGTCAAAGGTTTTTAGTTTTCTAGTTAAAAAGAATTTACCGTTGAATACCATAAAATTTTTTACAAAATTTTTGGCTCACATCAGTTAAATGAATATGTATATATATGTATCTGTATTTTCTTTCGAGTTGTGTCTGGTGTCTCGTTTATTGTGATATGTATAATACTATAGTGAGGCTCTAACTGATAGGACAAAGACGTAGAGACAGAAATAGTGAGAAGTGTGGGAGTAATGTACGAGTTTGAGCGAATATGTCTATGTGCTCGTTATAGTTTTCAGTCATCACATAAACAGAAAATGTGTAAATTTTTATGCAGCAGGGTAAATTTTTGAAAGAGTTTTATATTACTGTAGTTTTTGTCTTTTATTCTATGACCTATTCCAATGCGTGTGAATTTTAATTTTACGAGAAAATCTCTATGATCGTATTCTCAGTCATGAGACTATACTACTGTTGTGGAATTCTCATGAATGAAGTGATCCAGTGCTCGTGGTATATTATATTATGTGCACCCAAAGTGGTTATATGGAGATATTTGGAACATAAGTGTTACAATTTATAATATTAAATTCAAATCACACTTATTACGTTAAACAAAAAGGAAGAAGACAAAACATTGACACCGTGGTATTAGATTCTTTTCAAGATCCTTGTATAATGATAAAATAAGACCTCCCTGGTATGTATTTAGTACTTACTAACTATAATATGCGAATAATATTTATCATGTGCATAAAAAATATAATGGATATAATACAGGATCCTACACCATCAAAGTGTTGAATTATTTATGTTGTATGTGATATGTGATATATGATGTATGACTCAAAAACTTACAAGTGAATCCATCGTACAAGACCGTTGCTAGATTCTTAAATGTGATTCCTTGGGAAAATTTTTGAATGGGTCGTCAGCCGTCAGTGTTAAATCTCAAATCAAGTGATTCATGTACACAAAAAATCAGATACCAACAATGAGCAAATGCATGTATATACATATTACATTTTTTATGTTCAGTGTAATATTATATTATATTGTGATTTATGAGATGAAGACAGTCAGAATCTTTAAGGAAGATCCTATTTTATATTCTCACGACAGTGACGGTAGCTCGAGTCAAGTGCAAAAATAATAATTATCATGTTCTGTATTAGGTAGCGATTCACAAGTCACAAGTGAACCACATGCATACATTATGGATTATTATTGTGGTGTGTATTGCACACTAAATACTTGTGCTCATCAAGATTGAAAGTATTAAGAACGAATGAATGATTGAATATTGCATATATGTACAAGCAGAAAAAAATCAAGAAAAATATCTATATTTATAAAAAAAAGGACTAATAAGACATTTATGCTTTTAAACTATGTATTATGTACAAAGGTACATTTGATTGAGATATTTTTATGATGCATCTCCATTTAGTTGTAGCTGTTTCTGGTGTTGTTACTGTTGAATGTTGAATTTTAACATTTAAAAAAAAAGAAGAAGAATCTGCTTTAACACTTAAGATTTGAGTTTGAGTATGTGTTAGGACCTGAAATATATATACATATAATATTTGAAGTATGTATTATTGTTGTTCTTCGTTGTTTTGTAGTATGTGGAAGTAGTACTAGTCCTCGTCGTGTTGCTGACCCCAAAACCTTCCTTATATTATTGCTCACTCACATGCTCACTACTCAGATGATTGCTCTTTAAGTTTGTCTGCAAGTATACATCATACATATAGACACATGTTGATATCTAGCTGTACATATATAGGAGAGTGTTGTGAGCCGAAGAAAATGATTCTACCTCTTTCTGAATTGAGTGTGGTTGAATCCTCAATAGTTGGATTTTTTTTAGAAGAAGAGCAAAAAAAAAAGACCTAGACCTAACGTGATGTACTGTTTCTGTCCTTCTCTTACGTTATCTATGTGGAGATAGGTTTTGTCAAAGACGAGCAAGTTGTGAGTTGTGCACACTCTTTTTTTTTGCACAGGTTTTTATTTTTGTCTTGACATTTTTATCTTGATGGCCTGAACACTGAACACGTTGTACCTTATGTCTTACGCCTTATGCCTTACACTTTATACTGTATTGCTTGGCAATCAACCTATCAACCAATCTATACTTGAACTTGGTTTCTTAGAAAGTTGAATCAGGAAAGGTAAAAAAAGATTTGTTATGCACTTTTGTCATACACAATCATTATTTAATGATAAGATGGAGCAGAGTATAGACATTCAACTTACGTACATATGCCTTATAAAATGAACTATATTCATCTATAGCTATGTAATATGTATTGACTAGTATAACTATCTAGAAAATCAAGAAAAAAAAACTCGTGTAAAAAAAGACAAGAATCAAAAATCAAACAATGTTTTTAAGATTGGCGACAAGGATGGACTAGTGTTTATGGTACAGATAAATAGTGTAATATAAGTATTAAGTATAGTATAGTGTAGAAGAATGTAGAATGTAGATAAATTTATGGTAAATGCATAAAATAAATTACTTACCTATAAGATATAAGATATATTATACATTCCAGGATGTGCATTGTATTTGTTTAGTGCAGTTTTTTTTTTCCTATTTTTTGGGTCAGCCAGTAGTCAATAGTCTTCTTGGTTGGTTGTAAACTGTAATCATTTGATGGCTGATCTCTTATGATCGGTTCGTCCTTTTAAATGTATTCTATACACATTATTACCGGTATACGTACACTACATAATATACAAACTTTAGACATGTACGCATTTTCCTTTTGTGTGTACAATGAAAAGCTAGGATGTTACATTTCATTTTACATTGTATCAAGAAATGGTGCACAGTACATATCTAATACACGTATCGGTTATACCGTACACCATGAGGAAATTTCAAAGAAAGAAGACTTTTTTGACAAGAGGGACAGGAATTCAATTGAATGAATAATGGAATTTAGAATTGTAAAGTTTTACAATACATAATGTACTATTGTGTATTATTGTTGGCCATTTCAAATTTGGGGGAAAAAAGCAAGAAAAGAAATACATTGAAACTACAAAAGTCATTTTTTGACAGGAAACTTTACTGTTTACAGGGCGTACATTTTTACCATGTAATAGGGCTCAAAATCTAATTTTCTGTTTATGGGCGACTAAGAAAGAAATGTAATTTATCCTATGAAAATTTTTTCAAGCTATAATCATCAGTATAAGCAGCATCATATGATGTGCTATAAAAAAATCAAAAGATGTCAACGGATTTGTTTTGTGTGTTTGTTTTTTTTATCAACACAAAATGATAAATCAAACAGTTTTATTCTCTTTTTCGTACTTGATGGGTTATGAATCTGTAATCTGATGTAGTTTAATTCAATTTGTATGACTACCGTAGATTGTGTGTATGCGCTGAGTTGTAAGTATAAAGTATAGTGACAAAAGGAGTGGGCATCATTTATTTGTACAATTTGTTTTTAGAAAATAAATGCTTAATGACTGTCAATATGAGCTTTAATTGAATTATTAAGAATATATTAGATCCACATAGTTTTCTTCAGATATTGACTTGCTATAATGTCAAAGACAATAATCAGTAATCAAGGAGCTTACATGCGAGTCCAAAAGTGCAAATAATCATTTTCTTTATTACTCATTACTACATACGATTCTATTCGTACATATATGTACTGTATCATTACTGCAAACTTGGTCAAAAGAGTATTACAATAACAGTATAATAATTATTATTATTATTGTGTAATAATTTGGATTAGACATCCAAATGTTTTCCGTTCCTTTAGTTTGTATTCGTTATTGACTTTGAAATCATCCTTGTTCCTTGAAGTATGAGAAACTTACATAGAGAGAATGTAAGATTCAAAAGGTATGATTTAAATTGTGGACAGGCCAGGTGTTGTTTATTAGTTCATTAGTTTAGTTATGAGTTTTACGTTGTTACGATATCTCTGCACATCTAATACTCCTCCTCTCATGGTGTTACTTGTTTTTGTCAGAAATGGAAATAAATGTAAATGGTGTGTGTATTACGTATAATATATATCAGTCATCAGGATTATGCAGGTTCAATGGTAATAGATTGATAAATTTTCTCGTGCATCTGTGCATAAATGATAAAATGTAAAAAAGAAATGATGTCGATGAAAACAGTGGGTATATACAATTCTCTGTTAATTTTTGCACTCAGTAATACTCTGAAGATTCCATATCATTTCCACATGGTTCATACATATATTCACAACAAAAATCCAAAAACTGCATAATGGAAATAATATGAAGGTACGTGGTGGTACGTGTGATGAATATAGTTATACATGTGTATAGTAAAACTCATGGCTGGAATACTAATAATCGTAACCTTGCATGATATTTTATGATAAAATGTACAGACGATTTAAAATTTACAGTTCATCCTTGATTTTTTGAATGTGGCTTTGAAAATTATAATGTTAGATGACAAGGAAATTATTTAAACCAATCAAGAGTATGATATAGTGTTGCTCTCGTAGATAATAATCAGTATCATCAACTCAACTTTGATGTATGTATTGGATGCGATTAAGGTGATGCTGCTGATGATGATGATGGGTGATGGGATCAAAAAATCAAAACCAGAAGTTAAAGAAAAACTTTAAAATTATATTATAACAGTGTTAGTAGTAGTTGTACACCAAACATGTTTGTCTACAATGTCAATCTACATAATAAGCATTCAATCTTTACACAGAATTAGGAATCAATCAACTTGAAACAACAATAATTCATTATGCGTAAATAATAATATAATGATGATGATAATGATACTGTCTTCAAAACCAAAACAAACAAACTGCTTTAATCATATTAGGCAAAATGGTTTTGTCTTCTTTTTTTCAAGATTTTGTATGAATGCTGCATTTATATGTGTATATATTTTTATATATATCAATTTGAAATTTCTCTAGCTAATGATATTGTGGTTCAAAGTAATCAAAGTTATGCTCATCATCAATGATTTTTCAATTGTAACAGCCGTCAGTTTCTTTCCATTTCTCATTCAGTATTCAACTCAGGTTAGCTGGCTTGACATTGATACTCAAACAGACTTGACTACTTGATTTTGTACCATTTATGATATGACAGATGAAGGAGATCAACGTTTACACTTGTCTCCCTTATGTGGTCATTTGTCACCTGTTATTCTCAATTTATTTCTACAAGTCTGGTAACTCGGAAAAGTTTGTTTTTTATAAAAGGAACAAGTTAAAATGTGTCTTTTAAATTTAAGAAAAACGATCCAAAAGAATACATGTACAGAAAGAACAAAGCTAATTTTATCTGTTTGTCAATGTGTTTCTAAATTTGGTATGAGTTTTTGGCATTCAAGCTGAACATTGTTTGTTTGTTTTTTTTGCAAAGACATTGTACTGTAAACTGGCAACATCAACGAATAGAAATGTTTTGAACAAAATACAAATGAATGTTTTCTTCATGACTTGATGTAAAGAGCGTGTAAGCAGTGTTTTCGACAATGTAATTTAATTTCTGCGTATCTGATGATATTGTCATTGTCAATCTACATTTATATCAACTTTCTCTATACAATTCTCCATATAGATACAATCAAATCTTTGATTTCCAATCAAAGATGCATAATGCACAGTGCAGAACTTTGATGTATTAAGATAAAAGTATTTCTGATGCACATGTTGTTTTAACTTTTTCTATTTCATGTTCCTGTCAACAATTCTTTGTACATTGGTAATATGTAACACAGTGTTACTAACACTATAAATAATATACAATTATACAGCAGACGATGACCATATGTAATATATTCATTTTCCATTACAGCAGTGTGTGCATGTAAGTTTTTGAAAATGAGATTCAGAACAATGTTTTAATTGAGATTTTTTAAAACAGTATTTTGTGCCGTCGAACAAAATCAAAGATCAGTGTTGCGTTGTGTATGTATTTGATGATACATGGCTTGTAAATAGTTGACCAATATTAATGGTAATAATAAACAAAATAAAAAAGTGTTCAAGTCAAGTAGGTCGTTATGAGGAGTTGATCTGAATGAGTAGCGTAGTCAGTTTAATACTTGATTCAAAAGCTGAGCAAACCAGCGTAACTTAATGTACATCATCACATATCAATGCCAATACTGTGGAAAGAATCAATGGCATTGCTACCTGAATGAACTCTTCTTCTTCTTCTTCTGCTTTATATTCTAAAGTCTTTTTAAACGTGATTACTGATTACTTGTAAAAAGATGGGAGATGTTGATAGCAACCTATGCCATGTACCCTATGCACATGCCAAACACATTGTATTGGCCATATTACAGTATTATCGTACATTACATGGTCAACCTGAACGCATCAACAAGAATTAACCAAATCTTGTTAGCCATTTCATGCACACAAACATTGAATGCTTATGTAGTTTAGGATATGGAATACACACAAGTTTTTTCTTTTGTATTATTATTCAACCAAATATTTATTATACGAGACAAATTCTTGATTCACATGTATTTGCAAAACTTGTGGGTTTAGAGAGAGAGTTTGATGAAAACCAAAATGGGGGTATTGGATTTCAATGTCACACACATTATACGGAATGTCTTTTGTTATTGGAAAACAAGACCAACTTTGTTGTGGGATGTAAAATTAGTGTTTGTTTAAAAAATAACGAAAGTATATAAATTTTATCAATTACTAATGATTCGTCTTTATTTAGTACACATTAAGATTTTTCTTTGCATATATTATGGCATGCTAAATAATAATCTTACTGAGATAAATACTAGTTTATACTTTATTGCTTTAACTCAAAATCCTAAATCAAACGTAAATATATACATGATATTTAAAAAAAAAGAAGGTGTAAACGGTTATTTTGTTTAATTTAATTGATAATGTATTAATCAAAAAATGTAATATCGCTTATTTTCTGATTACAGGGCCGGAGGTAGAGATACCGGGCGTGATACATGGACGCCGGGCACAATGTTGGGGGAATATTACACTGATCGCAGTCCAGGTGTTCCAAGAAAATTCATGCAAAGTTTAACTAATTCTCAGTCACCATTTTCTCCTCAAAATGGAAGTACACACCACCATCTTAGTGGTAGTCTGAAGGCGATTCCAGCTTTTATACCAAAAACACCGAGGCCAAATAAAGCACGAGCAGCATTTGAAGCTCTAGTCGAAGGATTAAAAGGATGTATCCAGGTATTCATTTACATTTACATGTGCATTTATTCATTCATGTTATCATTCAAGTTGCGTTTGATGAACTACACGTAACATGTATAGATATATCTATGCATACGTATGTGTATGGTTGTTCTCATTTTCTAAAATATTT
>JAQGBI010000843.1:0-12552 GCA_034698325.1 Sminthurinus elegans | reverse complement strand
ATATCGGACGGAAGGACCAGCATGAGGTGTTTTTCTTTCAATTTCAGATTCAAATTCCTTGTTTTAAAGCACACATACATCTATATACTTTTAGTACTTAGAACTATACGTAGAATTATGAGCGTGTTCAAAAAATGCGTAACAATTTGTATCCCTTTCAAAACTAACAATGAACAGCCTAGTATGGAGTATGGAGGATGGATACTTGAATGGAAACAAAACAATATTATTATTACATTATGCACATTGAAAAAAGCTAATGTATAATTTCAAGCAAAGAAACTTTGTCTTACCTATATACTATACATTATACCTGTACATTGTACATAATATGTGTAAAGTTTGCACTTTTTCTTCTTTGTAAAGTATTCTTATACTAAAAGAATACTTTTTTTTCCCACTTGAAGCTCAAAACTCAAAACTGGGTAGCTTTGTTGGGAAGTATCTACTTGAAGAGAAATGAAAATTTTAAAATTAATTCTTGACCTTATTATAATCTTAAAAGTATAGATGTAGAATCTTAATGTGGACAGTATCAAAAACCTGGCCATTGAATGTGTAGATTGTAAATACTCAGTCTCAAGTAGCATTTTGAGCGTTTTGATGAAAACGCTTGAAGGCTTTCTCAAAATATATATTGTTTAGGTCTTGTGTGTATTATTTATTTATGTTGCCTCTTATTCCGGCTCTTATTAGATTTGAATTTCTCTCAAGATTCAAGATATATTACTAAAATAATATTGACACATTTGGGTTTTGGACTCTACTTTTTTACCTTGACTTTGAGAGATTTAACGTTCATGCATATAATATAGCCGCATGTCTACATTTTGTATATATTTATTAGGAATCACACACCAAAATCAGTTTTCAATGCATGAGTGATTTCATTTGTCCAAAGTCCCAAACAACGAGTGGATATTTAGTTACAATTAGCCTTCTATTTCCAGTGTCCTTTCTAAAATTTCATTATATTTCTTTATTTGTCTATTAGTCGTAAATTAAAACGTGCAGTATTATGTTGACCCGCGATTGCAATTTCTTGGTTGAGAATTGAGCAGTAAAAGCTCATCTTTTGATATGGTTGCACATAATATATTATATCGGACAAGAGAAAGACAGTGTACACTAGAAATATATGCGTAGACTACAAACTTTCCATATTATTGTACACTAATATCTTTTTAAGTAATACCTTGCAAATTGTGTACAAACTGTACAGTGAAAAACAAGCAAATGCACACACAGAGGTTTACGTACAAAACGTATATATATTTTGTATCGAGGACGAAAAATTTCTCAAAAAAAATGTAAAGAAAACTCCAAATGGCCTGTATTTCTATGAATTATGAATAACATTTTATATTCTAAATTCTAACAAACAATAATTAAATAAATGTGAAACTTTATTGAATAGAGGATAATATAATATTTTATGCTTTTGCCGAATCATTCTTTTTTTGCCATGTGAAAAATAGAAATGAATTTTCGGATAGAACTTATAACTTGGAATGCATTGAGAAGATCTGATGAAGAGAGTGAGTTTATGTTGCACATTATACATTATACCACTACATACTATACTATATTTATGCAAAGATTCCTCCTGCATCCTGCATATCCCTATTCTGTACTTTGTACACATGACGTTTATTCTTTTTCTGCCCTATTTTATAAAACATATTTCTACGTTGTGGCTATTTTCTGTTCCTTTCACGTACATACTGACTTGCTAGTCCGGACATCAGGCTTGACAGAATAATAATATAACACTTATACGTGTACACTGTATACACTTATACCATAGCTTGGTAAACTGTAAACATGCGATGAGCGATGAAATATTGAATATGGAATGACACTGCATTTCTTTCTCGCATTTGTTTTTTCTTGGATACCCACACAATGAGAATAATGATAATATAAAATGTAAGGAAAAAAGAAGATGAAAGATTCATTCATACTTCATCTTTTCATTTTTAGCCTCAATTATTTGTATATTATACATGCATTTTATGTCTGTCATTATTATAGATAGTATGAATATGTTATAGGAATTTGACTAGAAAACGCACTATGCATAGTCTATGCACTATGTATAGATAATATGATAATAGTTTTAAATGTCATCCATTGATTAATAACATGCTGTTCCCAATTCCAAATAAAAGACAAATTTTGTACATATGATGTGTTAAAAAGGAGTAGTATATATACTAAAACAAATGGGGAAGAATAATGAATACGAGATATGAGTACAGTGACCACATGTAATATTAAAAGCATAACATAATTATCTAGTAAAACAAGTTTTTTGTAGAACGTTTTCCATTTCATTCGGCCATTTTTTTATTTTATATTTTTTGTATCACACTCTCATATAATTATTCACTGTTTATTTCGAGACTAATAATTATTAAATATTAAACATAAAATAATACGATAAAAAATATCAAAACTTTCGTATATTAGAACATGATAATTTGATTAACCTATAAAGATGTATACTATGTATTTTGTATTAGATTGCAAAAGTTGTGGATACGTTTTTAATATTTATATACTCTGAATGTCCACAAAATAAAAAATTTCACGCAGGTCCCTTTTCAAATAATGACACATTCTTAAATTTAAAATTTAAACATTTATATGTATTATATTATATACATGATTTGCGTAATAGAAGTAATTATAAATGACTGACTCTTTTGTAAAAATTGACATAGGTCATTGTTTTTTTTTTTGTAAAAGGCCACAATTCCCTAATAATTGTGATACAAAACGTATAATACAATACTACAGTCTATAACATGAAGTTTTTTTAATAGGTGAAAGATAAACTTTTCAGTTGAATAAATCACATCAGAATGCTTTGAGCAAGTTTTTTTTTCAGTATAATAATGTATAAAATATTATATTCTATTATTAGAGCTTTTATTTTGAATCGATATGATATCTACCTATAAAATATATACTATATCGCTCGATATGGGTATTGTACATTTCATTTTGTGGTTATATACTTTTGACACCACTGAAATGACACATTTATAAAAGTTATTATGATGTATTTTTTCCAAAATCTTTACATGTATTTATTACTTATTACCCTAAATTTTGCAAATAGTAAGCATAGCTCTATATGAAGGCTTGTAAAGAGTGGGATGGAATTTAATGCAACTATAAATCAAGACCACAAGTTATGAATAAACAAAATTAGTTATATTTAAAAAACATAAAAAGAAATCATACGATTGTCTCCAAATGGTATAGAGGCACTGGCTTTTCCTTTCTTCTGTCTTTTTAAGCCGGTAAGACTCAATATACTATGAAGGGACACAAAGCAAAACTTTTGACTATTCTACTATTTCTTGAATCGCAACTTTTGTCATCTATATTTTTTAATTAACGTTTTTTTCAAACTGTACCACGTTATAGTTTAGAAATGATCGACAGCAACAGTTCTTCAAATTGTTCACTGTATTATATCTATCACACAAATTATTGTCCTTATATTGCTTCATCCTCTGCTTCTTCTTCGACAAAACATGATTGATATAGAAGACATAAGCGTATCTCGTATCTTTATAAATCTCGTTTTTCTCTAGATTGCTAAAACTTATTGCTAAACTACACTCATTTTGTTTCATCATCATCATCATCCTTGTCATAAGCAAGGTTGATGTTCAACCATTTTTCAACTTCCGATACATCCTCTTGTTTCCTTGCTGCATAGTCAAAAATCTGAAACATTAAGAAATATATTATGCCACAATACATTTCCTCTCATGTATATTGTATGTGTTACAAGTCCTCATTAGAAACTAATTAAATTTGGTTCATTTGATGTAGCTGATGAGAAAACGCAGCACTATATTCTGTATTATATATACCTGATCCTTTTGAATTTTTCCTACAGAGAAGTAATTTGATTGAGGATGATGGAAATATAATCCACACACAGAAGCTGCTGGTTCCATAGCTAAGGAGTCTGTTAGTGTGATGCCAGTTGCCTCATCCACATTCATGAGATTCCACATAACTTTCTTTTCTGTATGATCGGGTTGACTCGGGTATCCGGGTGCCGGTCGTATTCCCTATTTCAAGAAATTTATATCATATTATGTCCCCCAATTTTCATGCCAAAAATGATTAGCGATTATTGTAGATTCTTTGAAAACTAATGAAAAATATTTTGTGTACTACCTGATATTTTATACGATGCAAATCTCCGGCTTCTAACTCTTCTTGAGCATCATAACCCCATAACTCTTTCCGAACACGAAGATGTAATTCCTCAGCAAATGCTTCTGCAAGTCTGTCTGTCAGAGCTTCAACCATGATCACATTGTAGTCATCCAAGTCTTTTTTGAATCTAATTAAAAATGACAGATGAATTTCTTTCATATTTCTCAAAATTTGTAAATATTCATTTTTAATTTCGATACAAAAGATATACATAAACGGAGGTGCAAAAGTGGTGAGCATTTTCATTTTTCTAATGTCTCTTGGAACTTTTTCTAAGCATAATGACTCAGCTTTTTTACAAGCTTTGAAATCCTTTTGCACCTTCGGAAAAAGATAATTCTTAATAATCAATATATACAGTACATACTGTTCAACAAGCTCTTTGCATCCAAAACCAGCAGAGACAGCAAACATACCAATATAATCTGTTTTCCCAGATTCCACTGTAATAATAATTGAATCACTTCAAATTACATTTGAAAAGTATACATAATATATTTTGTTACATGAAGAGTGTACATTCTGCATTGTACATTTATAATTTATAAAAACAAAAAATTCATTAAAAGTGTATTTATACCAGGAGCTATGAAATCTGAAAGACATAAATATGTCATATCTCCTACTTCTTTGATAGCCTAGAAAACAAATCAAGACATTTATTAAATTATAAATAATCATATGTACAATGAGACAGAAAACATGGTACAAATGAATCAAATATAATTAAAACATTGAGGAATTTGATAGATGCGGACCTGTTGTCTCAATCCATGCAGCACAGCAATAGGTGTTGATCCATTTTGACCATCTGGAGCGTAAATTAATATATCATCTCCTTTACTGTTTGCGGGATAAAAACCAACGATACCATTAGCTTGGATGAGCTTTTCTCCAATGATTTTCTTTAACATTTGTTGAGCTTCTTCAAATAATCTTTTGGCTTCCGCACCTGCAAAATATTATGTTTTACATTTTTCAATTTGTATTGTTCTCATTAAAATTTACTGTACTTGGTAAAAAAAAAATATGTGAAAAAAAAAATAAAACGCTAGAATTAGACATACCGACAGTAGGATCGTTGAATACTTTTGGATAACCTCTATGAGGATATTTTCCTCTGATTTGCCATACATCAAAAAATGGTTTCCAATCTATAAAATCTACGAGCCGTTCCAAACTATAGTCCACAAATACTTGAGTACCTAAAATATGAGGCCGTTTTGGTTGATAATTTGTCCAGTCAATTTGTAATTTCTTCTCTCGAGCCTTTTCAATTGGAAGATATTTTTTCTCTCGTAAATTATCATAGTGATCCTCTCTAATTTCTTCATATTCTTCATTAATGTCATCCATTAATGTTTCCCTATTTCCCTTATCTAAAAGAGCTGAGCACTAGATCAACAAATTATCAAAAAATTACTATCCAACATTGTGTAAGAAGTATGACCTATATAGGGGGAACAGAGAAAACGAATTTAAAAAAAAAAAAAAAACAAAAACACAAAAAAAAAATACACTCACCACAATCACACTTTTGGACGCATCCAAAACATGAACAACTGGTTCAGAATATTTGGGAGCAATTTTGACAGCTGTGTGTTGCTTAGATGTTGTAGCACCTCCGATGAGTAAAGGTGTCTTAAACTTTAATCTTTCCATTTCTTTTGCAACATAAATCATTTCATCCAAGGACGGTGTTATCAGACCAGACAATCCAATAATATCCGCTTTCTCTTGTATAGCAGTTTCAAGGATTTTATGAGCTGGACACATTACACCTAAATCAATCACACGGTAGTTATTACATCCTAAAACTACAGCGACAATGTTTTTCCCAATATCATGGACATCTCCTTTCACTGTGGCTAAAACAACGGTCCCAGCATTACGTGTTTCTTGTGCACACGCTTTATTTGCTGCTTCAATGTACTGTGGAACAAAATGAAACATTTATTTTACGCTATGTTATTATAAATATCTGTTCATACTCTATCAATATATGATCTTCTGGAAAAACAAAATAAATACAAAATTTTAAACTTACAGGGATTAAATATGCTACGGCTTTCTTCATGACTCTAGCTGATTTGATGACTTGAGGTAGAAACATTTTTCCGGCTCCAAATAATTCACCAACTTGTCCCATTCCATCCATCAGAGGCCCTTCTATCACATTTAATGGATGTGCAAATAATTTTCGTGCTTCTTCAGTATCTTCAACAATGTAAGCGTCAATACCCTAATATTTTTTTGTACGAGATTAAATAATTATAGTGGTATTTATAATTGTTATTGGTTATTGTATGAAAAAATTATATTAGTGAATAGATATTATAAATAAAATAATCTACAGCACTACAACACTAAAATCTACAATACCTATACACAAAAATAAATGTTCATACCTTCACAAGACCAAAGGAAAGCCTTTCTCGAACATCCTTACTACGCCATTCAGCTTCCACTTCTTCCTTCTTTTCTTTTTTCTTACAATTTTGGGCATACTCAAGAAGTTTTTCCGTTGCCTGTTAATTGTCATGATGTTACATAATATTTTATTATTAGATAGAAATCAAAACAGATAATATATTCGAGAGCAAAATTTTGTAATCATATTTCAATAGTATTACGAGATAATGTACAATATATTATGCGTGTATAATTTTAAAGTTCTTACATCAGGATCTTTATTCCAAATGAGATCTTCACATAGTTCTCTTAAAACTGGATCAATGTCATCATAAACTGGTAAATTTCCTGCATTTACAATACCCATGTCCATACCAGCCTGTAGAATTTAAACATGTTCAATTTTATTCAGGTGTTCTCCGTAAGTATAGTAATATTATCTTCTGTATAATATATTATGAAGCATATTTAGAGTTACTCAAAATGTTTTTTTAAAAACAACTTATTTTTACCTTTATAGCATGATAGAGAAAGACAGAGTGCATAGCTTCTCGGACTAGCTCATTTCCTCGAAATGAGAATGATATGTTAGATACACCTCCACTAATACGACAACCTGGACAAGTAGCCTATTACAAAAATAATTTGTGTACCATTAAATTTATTTGTATTACATTGTGATTACATGGGAATAAATTAGACTATTGACTCTTTACTTCTTTATTAAAGAAAACGTCATTTTGACTTTTGAGAAGATTTACCTTAATGAGTCGGGTGGCTTCTATAAAATTTACTCCATAATTATTATGTTCTTCCATCCCAGTTCCGAGTGTTAGAATATTAGGGTCAAATATGACATCATTTGGATTGAAACCTACTACATCAACAAGAATTCTAAAAGAACGCTCACATATTTCAACTTTTCGATCAACTTCCGTTGCCTACATTTTCAAGAAATTGAGTTTAAAAAAAAAAAAAAAAAAAAACAAAATTAAAAATGGAAATAGTAAAAATGATATAAATTGAAAGTAAGAAAACGAGAAAAAAACCATAAAAATCTTTTGTTGTTTTACCTGTCCTTGTTCATCAAACGCCATAACTACTACTGCAGCTCCAAATTGTTTTACGATTTTAGCCTTCTTAATAAAATCCTCTTCTCCTTCTTTCAAAGAAATTGAGTTGACAATACATTTTCCTTGTGTACACTTGAGCCCAGCCAAAATGACTTCAAAATTGGATGAATCAATACAAAGAGGAACTCTAGCAGCATCTGGTTCAGATGAGATAAGATTTACAAACTTTGTCATTGCAGCAACACCATCCAGCATTCCTTCATCCATATTTATATCCAAGATTTGTGCTCCATTTTCAACTTGTAATTTTGCTACAGCCAATGCATCCTATTTTTAAACCCATAAATGAACAGATTCCTATTGTATGACCATATACTAGTGAATAATTTTCAATGTTCATAATGAGATATTCATTAAAAAAAACACATATAAAAAACTAACGAACTTACATCATAACGATTCTCTTTAATAAGACGACAGAAAACTCTGGACCCAGCAACATTACATCTTTCACCAATGTTTACAAAATTTGTATTTTTTCCAATTCGCATGGGCTCCAATCCTGAAAGCAACAGGTCATTAGGAAATATTCTTTCACTAGCTCTTTTACGTGGTGGTATATTCTTCACAGCCTGTGCAATCGCCCTGTAGTTGTGTAACATAGAACATAGATTATAGTTTGTTTTATATACTTTGATACAGTATGAATTATTATTATTATTATTATTACTATTGCAAAACATAAAAGTGTCTTTGTTGTTGTTCATAAAGATTGTATTTTTTATACCTAATATGAACAGGTGTAGTTCCACAACATCCCCCCACAAGATTCAATAGGCCATCTTGTGCAAATGATCTTAATGTCTCTGCCATTTCTTCTGGAGTTTCATCATACTCTCCCATGGCATTTGGAAGTCCTTATAATATTTGCACAACGAAACCAAAATTCAAATTCTACATTCATTTTTTAACATTGATAAACTTGTATATATTTTGATTATTAATTATTATCTATATTATAGATGTACTAAAAGTCAAAATAAATCATTTGTTCACCTGCATTAGGATAGCATAGTACAAAACTATTGGTAACTTGACCAATACGTTCAATAAAAGGCCTCATTTCAGGAGCTCCCAATGCACAATTTAAACCAATACTACATACAAATATATTGCAAAAAAGGATTATCAATTTCGTTTAGTAATGTGTTATTTGAATAATATATTATTAAGAAATAGAGGAAATAGTATCTCACCATAAAGGATCCGGATGAGATACACTTATGACAAAAGCTTCGCCTGTTTGTCCAGATAATGTACGTCCTGATTTGTCTACGATTGTCCCACTGATCTTTAATTATATGACACAGATTTAATAGCAGTTATAGTAGCTTTGTTTAGTACAATTTACCAAAGTGGGCAATATTATCGTATAATATAATATGTGGAATTATCATACCAAAATTGGAACAGGTTGATATTCTCCGTTTTCAAATAATTCTTGTATTGCAAAAAGAGCAGCTTTAGCGTTAGCTATAATACAAGAAACAAAATATTAAAAAACGAATTTTACATTATTATTTTAGATTTATATAAAATGACACATGATAATTTGATAAGTACATGAGGCAATTTTATATATTAAATACTGATTTGTGAGTTTATGTACCTGTGTCAAAAATGGTTTCTACTAATAAAATATCAACTTGACCATCTAGTAAACCTCTAGTTTGTTCTTTGTAAGCTGTGATTGATAATAATGTTCATAAGGATCAAAAACATTAGTAACTTTACAAATTCTTTGTAAATGTTTTAATATGAATCATACAGTACATAGTAGTTTCATTTTTTTAAATAAGCATAGTAATTCATTATGATTTACCTTCAACTAATTCATCAAAAGCTGAAAACAAAAAAAAATTTCATAGAAAAACATTGTATAGAAATGAATGAATTTGATGTTTGATTGATATGTATATATATACAAAATAGAAGTTAAAAGTATAATAATTTCAAAAAACTTACTAATATTTCTAAAATATGGTTTTTCAACAGAAGGAGAGATGGATAATGTTCTATTTGTAGGACCAAGTGCACCAGCTACATATTTTCGCGTTTGGCTTGCTGGAGAATTTTTGTTTTCTTCTAGAAATTCTTCAACTGCCTTTTTTGCTAGTTTGGCTGATTCAAAATTAATCTCATAAGCATAATTTTCAGTACCATAGTCGGATTGTGCAATTCTAGTCCCACTAAATGTATTTGTTTCGATTATATCAGCTCCAGCATCCAGATAGTCCTATGAATCATCAAAATAGTAAATACATTAAATTTATATTACCATACTTTTTACAGGATACAAATGTCACATAATATAGAGGTATCATATTTCATACATCGATAATCTGTACGACCACGGAACCGAGGCGGTTGTGCGAGGCTGGAAAAATTAGTATGTTTTTTAGCGAGCTGATTTTTTCTTAGAAAATAGGTACCCTTAAGTGCCCTTTTCTAAGAAAAATGGCCGACGCAAGCGCCATTTTCTTAGAAAATTGTACTTAAGGGTACCTATTTTCTAAGAAAAAATGGCAAAAATTTTGCGAGCGAAGCGAGCACCCGTTTTCCGGTTATGCGAGCTTTACAGATTATCGATGTATGTCATATTTTAATAAGGATGGTTTCATTCGTACTTTATGAATATTAATGATTATACGAGGTTGAGAGATGGACAAAAGATCATTATTGCCTTTCAGGGATTTCTCATGATTTACAAATTTTATTCCTCGGAAATCTTCTTCCTCTAAATTGTGTCTCTGAATCATTGTCCCCACTAAACGAGAATATGAGTAGAATTTTCAGATTAATTTTTCAAAAGCATATTTAACAGAGGTATATATTATACTAAAATATTAAAATCTACTATACAAATTGTACGTACTTGCTCCATCAATAATGATAATTCTAGATTCTAAATCTTGTTGAAGTTGAGCCATGATTGGTAATTTTTAACTCTACTCAAGATTTTCTCTTATAGTTCCTGTAGACAAAACACGTACACACAAAAAAAAAAACCCGGCTGTCTTTAATGTTACAATTATATAATGTCATTTACCAATTAGGAAAACTAATCAAATGAAATGCTATATAATATATCATGTGTGCCAAATCTTAAACTCTTTTTTTTACCTTTATTGTGGATTATGGAAGATTCAGTGAATTCTACAAAAAATGATTGATTTTAAACTATATCGATTTTGAATTGTGGTTGTGTACAAAATGTGCAATATAAAAAGTATACAGAATACAGAACGTATAGCTCTCTAATTGAATTATGTACTGTGTGTGCTGACTGAAAATTTGATGTACAAAATTAGAAAGTTTAAATATAATGTCAGTTTAATATAAACCTCTGATGACACAGTCTTTAGTTTAATATGTTCAATGTTCAACGTAGTCAAATAAATAAAAGTACATGTATTATGTAATGCACTGACACAACTGACATGTGAAAAGCCTGAATGAAAAGAATCAATGTCGGTCTGTGTACTTAACTATTATAAACTTGTCTATTTGTAAAGGAGCGTGATGACTGCGTGTATGATACACTTGTGTAATATGTCTATTTTTTGATAATGATAATAATATTAAACTAATGAATAACTTGATTTGATAGAAAAGAGAGTAATGTAGAGAGTAGAGAGCAAAGAATTTTCTGATTTAAATATGTGTGCTGTCATTTTAGCCGCCTGAAATCTACATTATAAAAAGTACACACATGCATCAATTTCTGAGTCAAAGTCATATACAGGTATGTAAAATAACTATAGATTTACGGAACTTGGTAATTCAAATTAATTTTTTAAATGTAAGTTCTCTTACAATTGTAGACCAGAAAATAATACAATTTTAAATGTTTATCTGGTAATTGTAGCCTACAATTATGAAGGGTTCTCAGTTGAGACCATTTCTTCAAAGTGTCGCTCTACAGTACTTGGATAGGGCATTTTCTAGGAGCAACAACTTTTACTACTGAGATGAAGCAGTTATAGTTTAACAACCAAAACATGTAGTATGTATATTATAGATGTGCATATATAATATTATGATAGTGATTGTTCCCCATTTTAGGTACAGTTACATCTATTAAGTAAGAGAGAAAATGCATGTAATATACTAGAGAATATTATCCTAAACCGGATACCACCAAGTGCAGTTCCCCCAATGGAAATGGAATTTGTCGTTTGGATTTTAGAGAGATGGGAGGCAGATGCCGTCGAATAATTGTATTTAATACATACGTTCAATATTCTTTGTGTCATGAACATGTATCTAGATATATATGTATACTTTTTATTTTGTTCTTGTGAATGTTCAACATTATATTTATAAATCAGTTAAACCTCAGCCTCCTCCACACATAAATAAATAATAAAGTTGAGGTACATATAGGTATACAAAGGAAGTATAGATAACTTTTAAGTACTTCTTATATATAGAGATGAAGGTTAACGTAATATGTAATATTATATCAATCAATGTGAATAATAATCAGGAATAAAAAGAATTATTATTATTATTGTAAATTACAATATAGAAAGTTCAAAATGAAGAGTACATAAGTATTGAAATTTGACATAATATTTGTTTTGTATAATATGATACATAGTAAGTATATGGTACATTATAGAGACGTTATTGCTAATTTATAAGACTATTGTAAAATCCAAGTTATCCATTTCATTTGTATACATATATTATTACTTACTTATAAAATTACATACATAATGCATACAGATAATATTTTATAATATTATATAGTTTG
>JAQGBI010000842.1:0-12552 GCA_034698325.1 Sminthurinus elegans | reverse complement strand
AATTCATAAAATACATAATGGAGTATTTTCTACTTTCTACAGACTATAATATAATATAACATAATATAATACATAATATAATACATAATGTGACCATCATCATCATGGTATTTTATTTAAAATTTAAAGAAAGTACAAGAAAGTTGCTTAGAAGTTTAGATTATACCTTTTCTTTCATGACGACAGAGATAACACTGCTATGATAATTCATATCATGATGTGAAAGTGAGAGTCGAAATCGTGATCTTTTTTTGCCCCCTTTACGATTTCTAGATTTTGAACTAATTGTTTTAGTACTTTGTGATCCTTTGAATATAGACAGAGAATGACTAGAGGAACTACCAACATGAGTCAAATGTCGTAGTTTATTTTGCTGTCCAATTCTACTTGAGGTAGTAGTGGTCGTTGTAGTAGTGGTTCCTCCTGTATGTCTAATTGAATTATGATGTACACTGGAAATTTTGGATGATCTATTACGACTACTTGATGTTGATGCCATATAGCTTGGAGATGAAGGACGAATCACAGCTTGATACGAGTATGCCACTTTGGATAAATTACGTCGATTTAATGCTGCATTCTTTATTTTTGACCTGGGGGTTAAAGAAGTTAAACTACCCAAAAATGAATCCTCACGATTTCGTCCCAAATTCTCAAGTTTTTCACCACCTGTAGAATTATGTTGAACTGGTGATGATGAAGGGATAGTTGATGTACCGAGGTATGGATTTTTTGTTTCTTGAACATCTTGAGCATTCTGAATCAGTGATACTGAAGGTAGAATACCACGTAATCTACCCTGTCGGGGAAGTGGAGAAATAGGAAGTGTCTTAGTATCCAAAGGTATACCTTGAGGTTTCAGTTGGTCTGGGATATTTCGTTGACGTTGACTTCTTGACTGAACAGGAACACTATTTGTGGAAGATGAGGGTCGGAGGTCAAACTGAACTCGGTTGGTTCGTGGACGATCATTTAGTGGTCCTTTAATTTCTTGTTTATTATTGTTTATCAGTAAATTTTGAGTACCTGCCATTTTTATATACTGATTGAAATGCCTATGTATAACCTAAAAACTAAGAGAGGAGAGCTACGAAGGTTCCAATTATGCTACATGTTACATATCTATCATCTATTTACTGATGCTGCATTTTATATAATATATTATATACATTTTGCCAATTCCTCATTCCTCCACGATCTCCATGCTACATAATATATAGATGCTAGAATTTTTCTCCAAACTCCATCAAAGTACTAACTACTAACCAAAAACTCTTAGATTTTGGTTTTTGGTTAATTATATAATATAACGAGACTATATTATATTATATATATGAAACATGAAAAGAGTGCGAAAATGATGTTTTAGTCAGTATCATATGGCAACTAAACTCATTTTTATATAGATCTTTATTTTATGTGTGTGATATATCAAGGCCACAGAAGTCTCATAGTTATGAGACTTGTAAGACCTTGATGTGTGTGTGAAAATTGGAAATGAAATGAAATGGAAGAATCTTTTTCATGTTTCATGTGTCGTTTTGGCTCTTTTATTACTATCTTATAATATCGTATCGATCGATTATAAAATAACTTGAATGACGCAAGTACTTAGCTAACTTAAAATAACATAAACTATATAAAATCATTTGTAACTTGTAACAGGTTATAAATCTTGTAAGGTTATTGATAGTTGGTAGTTCATTTAATATAAATATAAATATAATGACAATGTATACATGTACATACAATTAATAGATATGTAGGAAACACAAAAAATAGGGAATACGGAAGATTAAAATTTCCTTTTCTTCTCGTTCGCCTGGAATCATAATAATTATTGTTATTAGTAGAATATAATCACTTTTTAAAATATTTCATAAAAGGTGTATAACAAGGAAACTCAATTTATACTTTATATAAATCATCAGACAAAATAATACATAAAACATAATGGCATATTATGCACAAAGATAGAAAATTATTTCGTGGAACTTTTACCTTACGACGATTTTCATCAAATTTGAGTTGTTGTTTCAGAAAAAGTGCATTTTTCAAGTGATTTTGAATAGAATCAAAATGCTCTTTGGATTTCTCAATAGATTTTACAGCTCTATAAATGTTGAAAGATACAAAATAATTAAAAATCAATTATTAGACAATTTTTTTTATAAATTATATATTATTATGACACAAAATAATATTGTGTTATGCATATTATATTATGCAATACTAATTTTAGAACATAGAACATAATAAAATAAATCGTTGACAAAGGACTATGTAATGAAATACTTTGTATTATATCTAGGGCTGCAATGAAACAGTAATATAATTAAAAATGATTACCCAATGCTATAATCACAATCATAACAAGTGCCTTGGAGTAAACGATGTTGACTATTAAACTCATTTTTCTGTTTTATCATGTTAGGGATTTCTTTTCGAACATGTTCCTGTTACAAAAAAAAAATGAAACAAAAGGATCATTCGCTATTTATCCAAAGCTTTTATGGATAAATGATAAAGAATAAACAGGAACAATAGTTGTAAAATGTAAAATTTTGTATAATTTATAATTCTCTTGAAATACCTGTATACAAAACAGAGCAAGGGAAGGTTCATTAGCCATGATGTGCATGTTTTCTGAAAGTCTTCCTATCCCTAAACCACCGCAAAAGAATAATTATCAATAATTATTATTGATATCAAAACGTGAGAAAAAATAAAATAAACACGATGCATTTTCCAAAAATAATAGCATATTAATATTATGTACATTTCCTGTACAGGTAAATGATTGTAAAATCTTAACCTCTTTTAACTTTGACATCAATGTCACTTGCAGTGGCAAAAGAAGAAATACTTTGATTAGGATTTGGAGCTGTATGACTCGTCATTGATGTAATTGTGGGTGACGACGACATACTCGGATTAAAATTTGTAGCCATTCTTGTATGTTTTCTGATTCACTCTTCTTTACTAGTACAAATCACAGAGATTATTATTTATACATTATGTTGGAATCCAATCGACTTACTTTGAGGTGATTTTTGAGAGCCTACAAAAAAAAACAACAACAAAAGCTTATTTTACAAATGAAATCTATCTAAAATCTAAATCGTTTGTTTGGGATGGAATGCGTTATTATAAAAGAGAACTTACTTATGAAGCCATTAGTTGAATTTAAGTTGAATGATTGGTGAATCTTGATGACTAGTTAGAGGAATTTGGATTAAAATTTAATTAGAAATTAGATATTAGATATTATGTCTATGAAGCTGCCGCGATGACATTTGATTTTGTGGGATCCTTGTGTCTACAGGTTGTTCAAAAAATAGGGTAACAACTTATTTTATATTATGTGTATTTTCAAAACACTGATTCAAACTGATGAGTTTATACTTTATACTTTATACTAAAGAAAAATCCGAAAAGTTATCCAAAATCCAAATTTTTCAAATTTATATACCATAATTATTGTGTACACAAGGCGAAAGAAATGTTGCCAGCAGTATTTAAAATCTATAATCGCGGTTTCAAACCGGCACACCCAGTGCCTTGACAGAATTCAGAATGTGACGATATCAACTAAAAATATAAAAAAACTCAGTAAAATGGCAAATGGCAGTATCTTTATAGAAAATCTGTGTGAATATGTGGTTCTCGTAAATGGTAAGAGTATCGTAATCCATGTTCTGCATTCTGCATTATAGTTATATAGTAGAGGATTACTACTGGATTGAACAATGGCCAATATGTTGCCAGTGTACAAAAATTTAATTCCAATTTTCAACGTAGTGACTAAGAAATATTCAACTTGCCGAAATCTCAGATAATTGTAAATCATACGGAGCAAACGTATTACACAACAGCTCCAGAAAACAACAGAAAAATGTCATCTCAATGGAAAACGGCAGTTGATTCCATTAAAACAGAACAAAAAACTGCAAATGCTTGGAAAAATTCCTCAAATAGAGGCGTTGAAGTCCAAGATGAAAGAACTCGAGTTCGTCGATATACAGTGAATAGTACTAATCCAGAATATTTACAATTCAAAGTCTTACGTGAGGATGAAGTTGATGTATACAAACAAAACTCACCAAGTGAGTTGAAAAAACTTGCAGAGCAACCACCAGGAACACAACTAACTTTGGATGAACAAACCCTACTGGAATTTGTAGGTACAGGCTTGGATAGATCCAAATCTGTGGAGGAAATTGTTGGAGCTATTGTTTATCCCCAAATATCACCAGAAATCAAGGATCAATTAGAAAGATTACCTTCATGGCTTCATTCAATGGTCACTGCTCGACTTCCAGCGATTGAAAATCAATACAAAGATGAAACTGCTCGCTTCATTCGAGCTGTTGCAAATAGAATCGATCGGAAATATAGGTCACAGTTGATGACTGGTGGAAATGAGGATTTCTTTGTCATTCGTGGAGAAGGGGATCGTGATTACCGTGAAAACAATCAGTTGAACTACTACAAACTCACAAATGATGAGATAGAAGAAGAGGAATATTTTAACTTGGATCGTACTCGGAAACCTTCACAACAAACATCAGTTGCTGTTCATGTTGCAACAACTGGTAACTGTATATATATGTAGATGTAATTAGATGTAGCTTTTGTAGCAGTAAACAGTAAAAGTATATAAGGATAAAAAATGAAAAACTACTAATCTAAATATTCACATAATATAATCGATAATAGATAATAATAAAATAGAAAATTTATTTTGCATTGTGCGTATAATATTATATTATCATAAAGACTTTATGATAAAGTTAATAACATATTATATATTTTGATCTTTGATCCACTTCAATTGTAATAAATTATTATAGCAAATAAATGGAGATTACATGCTATAAAGAATAAAGAAGATTACTGGAGACCACATCATGTCTCTCGAGCAAATTTAAAATTACGTGCAGCTTTACAAACAAGAGCAGCATATGGAGATTTGGCAACTGTAGCAGAGGATGAAGATTTGTTGAATGTGGATCATGGATTGAACAATAGTAGTGACGATGATACGATCACTGACTCTAAAAATTACTGGACCAATGCAAATATTTTTGATGAAGATGAAACAATCCAATATGCAGAAGCTCGAGTATTGAATAAGTATTATTATTTTCCTTTGTATATTATATACCTCTGATTTTTAGCTTTTTGTTTGACATGATAATAATAATATTGCATGACTCATAAAATAAATCTTTTCTTGATTTGCTTTTTGTGTTTATAATTTCTAGCTCGATAAGGAATTGATGCAAGTGAAAAAATTAAGTCCAGAGCAGAAAGAACAAATACAAAAAGAACTTGATAATATAGTTAAAAATGGTCATGGAAAGAAAAAGAAGAAGAAGAAAAAGACTACATTTGATGAGAAGAAGGTGAAAAATGAAAGTGAATGTCGCTTATTTATGACAAAACGGGAAAAAAGGAGAAAAAAACGATTTCTGCTTTCTCATGGTTTTCGAAATGAAAGTCGTCTTTTCAATCAAACTTGTGGTACATTTCAGTACGCCATTTGAAATTTTATATAGATGAATATGATTATTTACATTATAAATTATAATATCTGATATTATATATATATACGTCATTCAATATTCAATAATTATACCCAGAAAAACGTAATAATATATATCCATCATCCATCGTATCAGACTATGTAATAATAATTTCACTTTTGTTTTCTTCCTTTTAGAAAGTCACCAAAACGATCAGACCGAATCTATAGAGTAGACTACACTTTTCATAATTATTGTGTGGCTCTAGTTTCATGGTTCTGGTTCAAATTGTGTATTATATTTATAATCACATTAAATGCCATCGTTCTTTTATTAGAAACTAGTGATTATATTGCATCCTGTATGTACAATGTATTTGGAGACTATCAGAGTTTCGTCTTTGAAATTCTTGACCACATTTTTGTAGCCATTTATCTTATTGAATTTATACTGAAAATTTATGCTCATCCATACGGTTATTGGAGATCTGGATTCAATGTTTTTGATTTCTTCATTCTTTTATCATCACTATTTAAATTCTTGGCGGATTGGACGAATTACATGACTGAACTATACGTCTTAAATGCTCTAATGATTATTCGTTCTCTAAGAATTTTACGAGGAATTTCTCTCTCCGTCCAACTACAAGGTAAATAAACTACATATTATATGTATAGGTACTTATATATAATGTATTAGAATTATATATTTTTTAGGCTGTAGAAAGATTACATTTTTACTTGACTCGTATGTGTGAAGTGTGAACTATTAACTATTATAATAACAATGATATAAAGTATTTCCATATAAACTACAATAATAAAATATTCATTCCTCATCAATTTCAGTGCTCGTGACAGCTTTAGTTAATACAATTAAAACACATGCTCTCAGTGTTGTGGTGCTTTTGATTCTAATTTTGTTCCTGTCTTCAACTATTGCCTTTTTTATGTTTGGAAAATCACGACCTGAATATTTTGGAAGTATTGGACAAGGGATGCTTAGTCTCATAATATTTTTGACGGTACATGGTACTTCATACTTTTACTACTATAGATTTATGATTTACTAAAATTTATATCAAATTTTGTACATAATCCTTGTTATAATATAATATCTTGAATCGTTAATCATACATTTTCCAAAGTAAAAATACAAAGTACTAATGTTGTTTTAATTTTTTGGTTTTATAATATATAGATGGACGGATGGACGGACGTTCATGAACAGGTACAATCATCTGTTGGCTGGACTGGAACGTTATTTATTCTAACATGTATAGTTTTGGGAAATTTTTTATTTTCCAACATTTTTGTGGCTATTATCATCCTAAATATTTCTGAAGCTACTGATAGTTTTCGAGTTAAGCAAAGAGAACAGAGAGAAACGGTTGTTCGCCTCAAAAAAGAAAAAGTCTTTCGACGTCAAAAATTGGATTTGAGGCAACTACTTGCACGTCAACGTACTAGTGCTTTTACAGATTTTTTTTCAATTGGATCTCAATTCCAAAAACTATTGAGACATGATGACTTTTGTACAATGAATGAAGTTGTGACTTCAGCACTTTGGCTTGATAGTGTCTATCAATCAATGTTGCGTTCATCGCATACATCTAACATGTAAGTTTTTTAAATCAGATAGATATATTATAGATACCAAATATGGGATGTAGGATATATAATATATAGGTTATCATTTATCATTTATTTTACTCATCATTTTATCATATTATTTTCAACTTTATAATACCACATGTATAGAAATTTTAACTGTCAGGTATTAGGCCTTACATTAGGGAAAATTATTATTATTGTTTGAGAGTCTAAATGTTTAAAATTTTTTACATTTTTTAGTTCATTTTTAGTTCAAAAGTTTAATTTAAACTTTTTAAATAGTTTAAATATTATTTAAAAATAATTAAATAGCGTTGTTTAAAACTTAAAACTTACATGTTTGTTTTTTTCCTTGAATCAAAAAAAAAGCTTAATGAACTTACATCGAGAAATGGCAGATAACTTACTAGAACAGTACCGATTCGATAGAGGAAGTAAAAATTCCTATGCTCCTATAAGGAGAGGAAGATACAACAGATATTTAAAAATCAAAGCCAAGCTTTCTCTTATAAAACATCAAATGATAGAAAGTAGAGACAACAAAAAACAAAGTCGTGAATTAAAATAAAGTAAACTGACAAAATACAATAAAATTTTGTTCTGGAATTATTTTAATCATCCAATTCAGCTAGGGCATTCTTTTCTCCTTGGTAGTGCAGTTCCAATGAGTTTATTTCTTTGGTACATTCTTGAATATTTATTTCTAGTGCAGTCTTTTTCCTTTTTACAAACTGAATTTGATCAACAATTCCTCTTAATTTCTTTTCCAATTGAGCTTCCATGTTTCTGTATATTATATATACATAAAAAATATTGAAACAAACATTTTAAATGAGTGAACATATGCAACAAAAATTAAAAATAATTTAATAATAAAAAATTATTATTATACAGTAAAAAATATATTATCTTGTGTACAACATTTTGTTATACATGATACACCACAGCTTATCATTTTTTTTAGCATCATGCTATCAAAGACATCAATAATAATTATAATTATTGTATACAATTGAAATTTGATTATTCATGGAATTGAGGATCGAGGAATCAAAAAAATAAAGAAAAATCACTTACTTCGCAGCTTTCAAGTTTTCTTGTACAGCTCTCGTCTGTTCAGCCAGGAAAGTAGTCAATTCATCAATTGCTAATTCCACTTCATCGAGCAGTCTTTCTTTCTGCTTCTTCTCAGACTTGAATTCTTTTTTATATTTCTCCGTGCTGAGAAAGAGTTCGTTGCATTTTTCCTCTTTTTGTCTAAGATCATCTTCAACTTCAAACAATTTGGTTCTGCAGTTTTCAGCTCCTTCCACAAGAGTTTTCATTTCCTCTACTAGTTTTTGATTGTTGGTACTGTGAAAAATAATGACATCACATAATATAATAAATAAATTTATTTATTGATAATTTACATACCACATACATACAAATGAGTTTGCTTTTGAGTACGCTTTAATAATTAAAATCCAATATGGTATGAATTATACATCACTTAATATTTATATCAATGTTTTATGTTATATATTATAATATCTGGTTAGTTTAGTAATCTTATTTGGTTTGATTATTCTTACTTTAATTTTTCAAGTTGTTCCGAAAGTTGATTAATTTCTTTTGTAAGATTCCCCTTGTCGCCCTTTACATCTTCTAGTTTTTTTTCTATTTCTATCGGAAGAGATTCCATTTCATCATCATCATATTGTAGATTATCATACTCCACTTCAACAGCTTTTTTCTCTAAAATTGCTTCAACTAAAGTTACTTGTTGATATCTCTCTAATTCAGATTTTAAAGTTTCCAATTTTTCTTTCGATTTAGCTATTAATTCATGGACACCGTCATTTTCGACTCTAAAAAGAGTAGATAATAATAATAAAAACAAAAAATAAATAAAAAAATAATAATATATTTGTAAATGGTTGTATATAGAAAATTATTACAAAGCATTAATAATCAAGAATCAAAGAATAATAATAATAATTATTATTATTATTACCATTGATGTGAAATACTTTATTATATAAAAGACTATTCATATAATATAGTCATATTATCTTACATGCATTTTCATAATTCAGTCAATAAAAAAGATATTATACTTACTTCAAATTTTCCAAATCAGAAATCAGCTGTTCCGTTTTCTCAAGAGATACTGATTCACGGGCTACCATAGCTGATTCTAATTCTTGTTTTTTTTCTGTTAGCTTCTCAATTTGCAGTTGGCCATCCTTTTCCATTTGCTCAATTTCTTGTTGAAAATCATCAACAGGCACATTTACCATTTCCTTATGTTTCTGACATTCTAAATTTAAAAGTTCCAGCTTGTCTTTTAAGTCACCAACAGTATTTTCAAGCTCACCAGTTTCGACCCTATAAATAAATTAGAAATATGTTTTATTTGAAAATGCTTTAATATTGTTATTATTATTATTATTATATGATTTTATATTATATGTTGTTTATAAAAGTTTTGGTGATTGGCTTTGCAAGCGTTTAAAAAAAAATTTAAAAAAAAATTACTGAAATTCTTCTATTTCTAATTTTAAAGTCTTTTCTCCCCCTTCTTGTTCTGTCTCAGTCTCGACTAAATTATTTTCCAACTCTTTAATAAGATGGTCCATTTCTTGATTCTGATTTTTAAAAGTAGCTTCTACTTCACAGTACTGTCGATTAAGTTCATCTTTCTCATTTTTCTCATTGAGTACTTCTTCTTCACTTAATTGAAGGTATTTTTGTTGTTCATCAATCTTCACTTTATTTTCCTCCTGTACGTTTTGTAATTGAACTTTCAGTACCCTATAAGGATTTTTTTTTAAAAAAATTGAAAAGTTTATGTTAAGCACAATAGTATAATAATATGAAATAATGATAGGATATAGAATATTTATTTGATATGGGTAATACATAGGAATAATAATAAGTTTATAATAAAAACATTATTTTTGGTTGTTATAAATCATAATATTATAATAATATTACTCTTGAGCTGCATGATCCCCTTTGATACTTTCAATCTCTTTAGTAAATTTTGATTCCATCTCTACTTTGATAGTTTCCAATTCATTTATTTTACGATGAAGCTCCTCTTTTTCAATCAGCAAATTAGAATTATTCTTTTCAATTTCAACTTCAAGTTTCATCATTTTTTGTTGTAGATTAGAAAGGTCCAATCCTGATGATGTAACTTTTTTTTCATTATTTTGGGCTCGTAAATTTTCAGTGAAAACTTCAATTTGCAGTTCATGTATCCGAGATCTACCATAAAATTCAAACAAAAATACTTCATAATATTCTATCATGCAGACATTCATAATAATATAATATTATAAGCTATTAATTTTACTGTTTATAGTACTGTTTTTACATGTATGTGTTATTACAATATATTATTGTATAATAATAATAATAAATATTATTGCTATCATAAATCATAATAATTAATATCTTACTTGAGTTTTTCCATGTCGGTAATGAGTTCCTGCTTCTGTTCAATAGCTTTTTTATCTTGATCTTGTACTTTTAAAGTAAGGTCATCTACAATTTCCTTTATTGAACTTTTGACATTTTTAACTTTCAACATAATTTCTTGCTCGAGCCCTTTTCTTTCTCCTACTTTTTGTAGACTGGCTTTCACTTCATTGATACACTTTTTTGATCCAAGCTCTTGCTTTCTATTTTTTTAAAAAAAAAAACATTTCATATTCCAATGAAAGAAAACATACAAGACTTGATATATAGCTTGTAATAATAATAATATATTATAATATATAGGGGGTATTTTCATAAAATAAAAAATATTATAACAAAAATAAATACATAATATTTTACTATAAAAAATATTAAATGCTATAATAGGAAATCTAATACAACATAATAATATGATAATATAATAATATTATGATACTATATTATAGTTTATTTTTTGAAAATAATCATAATAAAATAATATTATGTCAACTTACTGTAAGTTTTTGTTACCATTACTAACAATATCAATATCTTTCTTTAACAATTGTATTTTGTTACGGATTTCTCTATGAAGTTGTATTTGACCATGAATAAAGTCGTGAGTCACTGCATGATCTTGATCACATTCATAAACAGCAAGATCCATTTCCATCTGGATTGTTTCAATAATTTCAATCCATCTTATGACATCCTGAGACTGAGTTTCCAGATCCAACAATGTCTCTTCATAAGTATGAGACATACTCGCAAGTAACTGGAGACTATCTTCTTCTTCCTTCAACCTAAATGTATTTTAATATGCAAAACAAATATTATATATTATGATTAATTGATTCTAAGATGTAGGAATATAATATTATTATATACTTTTTATTTTAAATGTAGGTATTAAAATTTATCAGATTTCAATTAATAAATAAAAAAAGTAACAGAAATAATAAATCAATAAATAAATAATAAATATTTTATAACTTACAGTCTTTCATATTCGTCACGCTGAAATTCGTCATTATCGTTCTTTTCTGTCAAATAATCGTTCTCACTTGAACGATTTTGATAAGTTCGTTCTATTGCTACACGTCCTCTGGTTAAATTTTTTTTTTCAAATTCTAATCCTCGGAGCTTAGAAGCCAACTTTTGCTTTTCAGCAGTCAACTCTTTGACTTCTTTTGCAATTTTAAGGTACTCTGCACTTTGCTGCTCCATTTTGAATTTTTCAGTTTTCTTTTTTAATTTAAAAAATAAAAATACTTGAAAAATAATATCTCAAGAAAATAGAAAACCACAGATGTAATATTCGATTCAATGATAATAACTAACTGATAATATGAATGATAATAGGAAAAATCTTTAAAAATAATTTAAAAGTTTTCGATTGTGAAAAATTTGGAAAATTTGGAAAAATTCCAACTTTAGCGATTCGGGCCAACTTTCTCCGACGCAGTTCAAAAGAAGAATGAGAACATTCTGCAGAGAATGAATGTATTTATACTATCAAATTACCAAGACCCATGCATGCACTTTCTCTTCACTTTAAGGACTGAGACAAGTTGACTTGAAACTGACATCGTTTGGGAAGACGACTACTCCTCCGGCACCTTTAATCGTACAGACTAGTAAAAAATACTAGCATGATCGGAAAGAACCAGGCTACAACGAACCCAGATTAAATTTTTTATTTAGGCCCTTGTTTAATTACTATTAAATAATATTTAACACAGTGGGCATTGTGAGACAACTTATTAATTAAATAGTAATTAAACAAGGGCCTAAATAAAAATTTTAATCTGGGTTCGTTGTAGCCTGGTTCTTTCCGATCATGCTAGTATTTTTTACTAGTCTGTACGATTAAAGGTGCCGGAGGAGTAGTCATATTTCTTAATTGTATTTAAATACACTATGCAACTAGCGTTGCATAGATAGCGCGACGCTGCCAATTGTAC